>JAPVRG010219614.1:0-10274 GCA_029783565.1 Rhagoletis cerasi | reverse complement strand
GATGATATGGACTTGGACAATATGTGGTTTCAACAGGACGGCGCCACAAGCCACACAGCGCATGCCACAATTGATTTATTGAAAACCAAGTTTGGTGAACGTGTTATCTCACGAAATGGCCCAGTCAATTGGCCGCCTCGGTCGTGCGACTTAACGCCGTTAGACTATTTCCTGTGGGGCTACGTCAAGTCTATGGTCTATGCCAACAAGCCGGCGACGATTGATGAATTTCGTACGAATATCGAACGTGAAATTGCAGCAGTATCGGCCGATTTATGCTTGAAAACTGTCCAAAATTGGGTTCAGCGTCTGGACTTCTGCAAGCGTGCCCGTGGTGGCCATGCAAAAGAAATCGAGTTCCATACATAATGACATCAAATATACTTTCGCAGGAATAAAGAATTTCATTGATATCCAAAACCGTTTTGGTTTTATTTAAAAAAACTTTTGTAGCGTACCTTTTGAAAAACCCTATAAATAATCTTGAATTCCTCTGCACTAGATTTCTGTTTACCAAAAACTCAATTTAAATGATTACACTAGTTTACACGAAAAAATAACCTTTGTAAAAAAGTATTTCCTAAGCTCACTTTGGGTCGCTGAATATGAAAACGAAACCCATATTTTTTTTTTCAAAGAAGCGTTTTCGAGATTTTTTCGTTGTTCTTTCGCAGTTATTTGTCAATATCTTTTGAAAAAATTATCAAATCTACCGTTCGTAAGGCATTGATGCGCACTTTGCAAAAATATATAATTTGTGCAGATTTAAATAAAAATTATTACTGTTACTAGCGACCAAAATGGGAAAAAATGGAATTTTCTATCATTTTTGAAAAGCACACATTTTTAGATGCTTATTTTTAATAACAAAACTTTTGTTTAATTTTTTTTTCAAATTTGTGTAAACGATAAATCATTGTAGTAAATTTTGGGTTCAAGATCATCCAAATCGGATAAGATATTTAGATTTTATGGAGCACTGAATACAAATTCTAACTTAGTATTTTTCACGAAATGCCTGCGTCGATTAGGTATTTTTATACCCGAGCGCACTTGTGCACAAGGGTATTATTACTTTGTTCACATAACGGTTCCTTGTAACAGCCTAAAGGAATCGAGAACGATATAGACATATATATACCAAAATGCTCAGAATGAAAAGAGAAATCGATTAAGCCATGTCTGTCCGTCCGTCCGTCCGCACGATAACTCGAGTAAAAATTGAGATATCTCAACGAAACTTGGTATGCGTACTTCTATTCGGACAAGGACGGATGGTATTGAAAATGGGCGAAATCGGACAATAACCACGCCCACCTCCCATATAACGGTAATTTTCAGAAATTCAAAAACTGCGATATTTTAGTAACTACTAAAGCTTATTGACTCAAAATTGATATTTACAATGATATATTAACGAGTTATAAGTACATTATAAATTTTGGAAAAAGGGGCGTAGCCACGCCCACTTATGGATTTATACGTATATCTCGATAACCGCTCTACCGATTTCAACCAAACTTGGCACAAGTATTAATCTTGGTCCAGCATAGGAAATGGCCGAAAATTTTTGAAATCGGGAAATTACCACGCCCACCTCCCATATAACGGTAATTCACAGAAATACGAAATATGTAATAAATCGGTAACTACTGAAGCTAATTTACTCAAAATCTATGTTTGCAATAATTCCTTAGCAAGAAGTACGATTTAACAAATGTTTAGAAAATGGGCGTGGCACCGCTCACTTTTGACTACGTATGTATGTGTATCTCGTTAACCGTTCTATCAATTTATACCAAACTCAGTAAAATTAATGCCCTTGAGACCAAAAAGAAAGTTGGTTGAAATCGGGCTAAAAGTACGCCCACTTTTCATTTCAGAAAAAACCACTACTGTTTACCATGTAACGGTAGGTTTCAGAATTGTGAAGAAAACGATCTTTAATACGTACGCCGGGTATTTAATGTTCGTTTCACCCGAACTTAGACTTCCTTACTTGTTTTCAAAAGATATTGACAAATAACTGCGAAAGGTACCAAAAACACGTTTTTCGAAAAAATCTCGAAAACGCTTTTTTGAAAAAAAGAATGGGTATCGCTTTCATGTTCAGCGACCCAAAATTAGCTTACAAACCATTTTTTTTTTAGGTTAACGCTATTACGTAAAAATTTGTCGACTAGTGTTATTAAATGAATTATTTAAGTAAATGAATTATTTAAGTAATCTCAATTAGTTTAATCAAAATAATCTGTATGAAACTTTATTTTCTAGATTATAAATATATTAAATAAATAAATAAATATCATTGCCAGATAGTTGAAATGTATTCGTGCTATTGCTGCAAGCAGAGAGGGTACAATTGGCAAATTTACTCTTGTTGTTCTTGTTGTTCTTGTTGTAGCGGCCTACTTAGCCCTACCTAGATCGGTTTGTCTCACAGTCGTTGTCAACAAGTTCAACTAAGTCTGCTACTCCCATTGGGTTGGCCCAAAGGGAGAGGGGCGTTAGTTGTGTAGGGTTTAAGGGGGCATGTGAACAGATGAATAGAGTAATTTTCTCTGCTCAGGGCTTCTTTCAAAGACATAGAAGGAAGTCTATGTATGTATGTACATATATATCAAATGTGTAGGGCACTAGCTATCCTCAGAATGGTCTTCTGTTTTTTATGGCCATGATGATTAGTTATAACAGATTCTCTTATTGCCACTCTAAATAACTCTTGTATCTATGATGATTATGATGCTGATGATTTAATTTGTCTTGTCGCGCACCTTAACTAGAAGAGAAGTTTGGACGATTTTGTTCCACTCATATTTAAACGAGTTACAATTCTGATTTCTTTAAAAAAAAGTATCTAGATATGATTCTGGTTGTTTAACTTTTATGAAAGTCCCACACTGAGAATAAGAGTTCCAAATTTTTTTCGCAGTTTTGGCAATTTAAACAGTGGCATTCTATGGTTCTAAAATTCCATAATTAGATCCATTTAATTTATGCATTGCTTGCATGGTGGAACCGCATGGGAAGCCGGTTCGCCAAACTTCAAAGAAGAAACACCGCCTGCGTTCTCTAAGTAGGGCTAGAGCGGCTTGCGGGTTACGGAAATCCACGCCTGGCTACATACACTTCTTGAACGATTACTTTGGTGAACTGCGTGGTTTTCACATAAATTCTAAAAAAAAAATATTAACCGCATATTTTCTTATTAATTAGCTGAACAAACTTGCAGAATAGCCAAACAAACAAAGGAAAAATCCTTTCAGCGGTAACTGATTCAAATAATTGTTTTAAGAGGTACCACAATCAGCCATTTAACATATCATACTTTACTCTTCGCTTCTCAACCGTCTCCCATCCACACTTTAGTAGTACATTCTGTACCTGTAACACTTTACGAATATTTGGAATTCACTTTACCAATTCATAAATCACAAAAATAGACTGCATGACGGAGTAGAAGAGATAGAGAGAGTATTTTGTAAAGCACTTCAAAAGATAAGGATATACAAAGAGTGAATTGCGTGATTATCAAATAACAATGGTACAAGGTGCACAAGCGCATCTATCCTAAAAATTTACATACTGCAAACACAACAGTGCGAGTATAAGAAGAAATTCAAATAACGACAATTTAATGTGAGTTGAGCGACGTTTGACTTGCATAAATTATACGCCTGCTGGCAAGTGAGATGGCAAAAAGTTTGATTTCAAATATAAACGAATTTAGATATGCACGCATATGTACAATACATTGACACACTGGAGTAGAAAGTCAAAAGTAATAGATCTTTTTGCATAAACACTTACAAGCGTACGAAATTACCGTAGCACAAAGGTGGAACTAGGGGGGTTGACTAAGATCTCCTTATTTATTTTAAAACTTACGATTTAGAGGTTAATGTAAGAAAGAAGCAAACAATTTTTGGAGGAGTGTGATAATTTTGTTTTTAAATTTGTATAAAAAAGGAATATTACTTTTCACTTGCTCAACCCCAATAAGTACATTTGTCATGCGCTAAACCCCTCTACCGATTCAATAGTACCCATTACTCGTTTATCATTTCAGTCTCGGTAGGTGCAAAATTCACATGAAATAAATACATACGTTGTTAATACGAGGGTTGTTCATTAAGTCAGTAATAAACGATGCAAAAATGATTTCATTGACCAAAAATAATTTTTCTTTTCGACAAAACCTTCTTTTAGGTCGCCAAACATGTTCCAACTTCCCAAACTCTGCAAGTTACGCCCCAATTTCGGCTATTACTTCGGATATCAAAATTCTTGCCAGGGTGCTGTTTTTTTTTTTAACTTTTAGGAGAAAGATAAAAGTCACACGGAGCCAGCACTGGAGAATGTGGTGGTTGGTGAAGCAATTCGTAATAAAATGGAACCAATTGAACTGTTGCGATTGCCGAAGAACCAGTGCCCTTTTATGGGGGAAGAACACATTTTTCTTTGCCGAGTGCGGCCGTTTTTACTTTATTTTAACATCCAGTTGATCTAATAAACCGGCGTATAATAAATATTAACCAGTTAACTACTTTTATTTCTCCAAATAGTTGATCAGGATTATGTCAAGTACATACATCTCAGAAAAATTGACCACACACAACCTTTCCCGTCAAGAAGAGAATGGCAAACGCCAAGACCATGGAGAAGGGGACAATTGAATTTTTACACGGATGGATCCAAGCTAGACACTAGTGTCGGCTATGGAGTTTTCTCAAAGGAACTAGGACTGGAATTATCCGTCCGAATTCCGGACCACTGCAGCGTCTATCAGGCAGAACTTTTAGCTATAAAGGAGGTGGCTGTGTACCTTAGTACGCACGGCGTAAAGAAAACTACGATTAATATCTTCTCGGATAGCCAGGCGGCCATTAAATCAATGAACATGGTAATGCTGAGATCGAAGGTAACGCAGTAATGCCTGGCAGCTCTAAACGATATTAGCACCATGTTCAAGGTCAGCCTTATATGGGTACCGGGACACAGAGATATTGAAGGAAATCGCAAGGTCGATGAGCTAGCCAGCAAAGGTACCAATCTCCACCTATGTGAAAACAGAGGCACTATTGGGATACCCATGGCAACCTACAAATTAGAACTTCGAAATAGAATGATCCAAGAGGCCAACAGGTATGGCTAGAGAAGGGCACTTGCAGAACCACCAGGCTACTTTGGCCGAAAATAGGTAAGAAAAAGACGAAGGAGTTGCTCAGCCTCCCAAGAGAGGATGTTGCGATGGTCACGGCTTGTGTAACCGGTCATTGGCTCTTTGGCAGGCACTCTTCAAGACTAGGAATATTTTCCCACGAATATTGCAGAAGCTGCAGAGATGAGGAAGAGGAAGAAACCATTCTTCTGTAGTTGTCCAGCTTTGGCCAAGTGGAGAGCAGGCTTTTTAGGTAGGCCCTCCTTTAGCTTTCTTAAGGAATTATCATGCGTAGGAATAAAACCAATCCTGCGCTTTATAAGGATGGGTAACTCTGTAAATTTTGGTGTGCTGACTCAGTAGTTTCAACGCACTTTAATGAGACAGCACCGTGAGCTGGCACAAGTGTGCTATCGCACAATTGGTATGTACATCGAAATTACTGATGATGTTAGTAATAGAAATCGATTTAGAAAATGTTATGTGTTACAATAACTATTTTTTAAAAGACATATTGATACTTTTTTGATTATTTTTTCGACACAGTTCTAAACAATGCAAGCCGCACCGAGCTATTCAAGTGTCAGCACATCAACTGAGTTACCATATCGACTCTGTAGCACACTGAGCTATACATTGTCAGCACATAAACTGAGTTACTGAGTTACAAATTTTTTCAGAGGTGAGTCTGAGCGTGCGGCACAGTTATAAGAGTCAGCACAGTGCTGAGTTACCCAACTCTAGCGCTTTAGAAGAGCTTCAAAATGGTTCTCTGAAGAATAGATACTGAGGTTTCCGTGTTCTGCAGTGGTACCACAATGGACCTTCAAAATGTCTAAGTGAGTTGGTCCTTTAAACCGACTGCCACATCAACCTAACCTAACCTTTATCGATATCTCCATCACTCCATCGCCATAAATGAATACTATATTTTCTATTGCGGCATTGAAGTATTTATCGATACCCAGACCGAAACTAACCGCTAAATATCAAAATTTTTATTTTTAGATCATTGCAAAATCGTTGTTTCTCAATTTGTATTTTTCGATCAAGAATAATTGTTAAATTTGGATTTTTATTTTTCGGTCAAATTTAATCGTTATTTTGTAATTTCTATTTTTTCGATCAGGAATAATCGTTAAATTTGGATTTTTATTTTTTTCGGTCAAATTTAACTGTTATTTAGTGATTGTTATTTTTTTATTAAAACCCAATTTTCACCGGTTAAATTATGACTTTTTATTATAAAGACCATATCCGTTACGGTATTTCTAAAAAATATTTATCGATATGTTGATCGATAAACTGAAAGATATTTTATCGATGCATCGAAGTATTTGTCGAAATCAAAATCGAAATATTTATAATTGAATATTTTCAGTAGTTACTATTTACATTCATTTGCGCGTGTTCATGAAAGGTATAATACATATCTAGGCACAGCCGAAGACAGCCTCTCCTTACTTGTTTTTTCTAAATTTATTTAGTGATATTGCTTTCGATATGTTAGCTGACATTCTTAGTAGTTATGCAAGTATGGAAAATGTACCGATTCGAAAATTGTTTACATACAAACTTTCATTACATTTGTAAAACTACTTAATCAAAATCCCTTCATAATAAATTTCTGGCCACGCCAGTGCTTCCATGTCTTCATAACATACGTACATTTAAATTTACGTTCACGAAAATCTCATAACTGGATTCACCTAAAAAGGACATACGACACTTAAGAATAAAAAGGCGATGCATAAACAATATACTTACTGTATACAGGAAGCGGAAAAGGAGCAACATAAAAAAGGACACCAAACCAGGACAGCGCAAACACAGGAAAATTACAAACACAAATCAAAATCACAAAAGTCGAGTAAGTTGGATTGAAAGTTGATGCCGGTCCGCTGGCAAGTGAAGGACGGCAGGTGACTGAGGTGGCACTGATGCTGATGGTATTGGCAACCCCATTCAGTAAGTGGGTGTTCTTTTTCTGTTGCCCGATGCAGACCGGGAGAGGCAAGGCAAGAAGTGTTGCGAGGGAGGACAATTGAAGTGCTTAAAATGCGTTTTGTCAACATTAGCGCTCAAGTGACGATGCCAACGGGGTAGAACAATAAACAACAAAATGCAAAAGGCATAAGCATCAACAACCACAACAAAAACAGCAACAACAACTGCGACAAATAACAACCGGTGATAAACACAGCACAGCAACAGCAAGAGAAGCAAGAAAACAAAACAATGAACAGCAAGCTGATGCAGCCCAAAAGGATATGCGACATTTGTGAGAATTGTTGCTTGGTTTTTTTGCTTGTACGTTATACATATATACATACATACACACGCTGCTACTTTGGCTGGCGGCTGTGTTGGGGTTGCATACGATTTTGGCTTTGGCTGAGGAATGATTAATGCCGCTAGAATTGTTTTGAAATTGCCACACATACCTAGTGAGTGGCAAAATAACCGGCAACAACAACAAAAAAACCAAAAATTTCAAATGAATCACAGCAAAATACGAATACAACAGCGGGACAATGACAGACAAAAAAAAATTTAGCAACAACATGGAATCAGGCAAACAACAGCTTAGGCGGTGCAAGTAGGCGTCAAGGAGTTGACACAAATGTATGTGTGTATGTAAGTATGTGCGTGAGTGTATGAGTGTGCAAAAAATGCGCTTACAACTGCCAAATGAACAATGGGAACAACAAAGAAAATCGTATGTTGCCAGCAACGTATGCACGCGTCTGCAAATCTTGTGTGTTGCTCTTAAGGAAGCAGCGACTGGAGAAGGTGGTCTTACAGTGTACCGAATTTATGTAAAATTTACCAATAAAGAAAATTTTCTATTAATTCAGCCTTGCAGAAACAACGGCTGAGTGGAAGCTTGACCTATCTCGGCTGCCGGTTCGAAAACGCTCTATCTCAGAAAACGATTTAAAAATGCCCTGTTTCAGAATTTGGTTGAAGAACGCCCTATCTTTAAGTAAATTCAATACAAATTCAGGCGGGATAGGGCGTTTTTCAATAATTTCTGATATAGGGTGTTTTCGAACCAGTAGCCGAGATAGGTCGATCCTTTACTCAGCCGTCGATATACCAAATGTTTAACATATTAGCCCAGAGAGGGCCCTATCGGAATGAATAACTTAACGCTTTTTCCAAAACATTTTTCATTGATACGAAGTTAAGAATACAGTATCGCCAATTCTTCGGTCAAAACTCGAAATTTTAAATTGAAAGAGCCGGGTCTCTTGGTTTCATCGAATAATCAGGCAATAATTTGTGTTATTTCTCATGCTAAGTTAAGCTGAGTGTACTGTACTTGCTTGTTAATTTTTTTCAATAAGCAATACATATCTAGCCTACTCAGAAGACCACTAAGAGTATGAAAGATCAGAAAATTTCCATGCACCATCAACTCAAATAGGTTCTTTCATTTGAACAATGAGGGACCTAAGAAAGAAAAAGAGAGCGAGGTACGGTATGGTAATTGGGCCTGAGAAATTGCACAATTTCATTTGTTGCTTATTTATCTGGATGAAAAAAATTAATCTCGCTTGACTACATTCGAAAATTAGTTTTTTCTCGAGTAATTGGTCAAAGAAGTCGGAAACTATATAACCGGAATCATTTAATCGAGTGATAGTGAAGATGTCCTATTGCTCCTCACCACACCGCGTACAGTTATAATTTTCTTTAGAAATTAAGTGGGCTCTCGATACGAAAACTTTCGTTTAATTGGTTATGAGAAATTGTAAAATTTTTTGGATCTATTATGCGAATTATTGCCTAGAGTGACTATATAAACCCGGTTCAATTTACCGGTGGATACTGTACAGCGTCGCATTTAAGTAGCCATTGATTAGAATTTATAGTAGCCATGTCACAAAAACGCAATGAATCGTTAGAATAGCTACAGAGTTTTAACATATGATTTTCTAGTTTGCAATGACCTCTTAAGATACCAGTTATTCCCTTAAAAATAGTTCGCAATAATTCTCAAACAAGAACCAATCTGTAAAAACAAATTGCATATGTGGAATCAGCAACCTCAATACACGCTAGAAATATGAATGCTGTCCATGCCTGTTTCTGAAAAAGATTTTTCGTAGATCTCTGGGGTCTCCATGGCGTATGACGAACGCCATACTTTCATACATAATGCTTTGATCACACCTAACGAGTAAAGTGTCGAGACAGTAAGATAATACCGGACCGAGAGAGTTTTATGGGCGAGTAGGTGTTTTTACGCATTTCGCTACGTCGCGAGTCAGTTCAGTTTTGATGCCGTAATTGATATAAATGGATTCCGGAAGGCGAAATTTTAAAAGGGTTTTTAACCAGCTTTTACAGCACATAATAGAATAAGAATCAGATAAAAAGCGACCGAGTGGTGAGTGACCGGCCAGTGCGTATTCAGATGTGACGAGTGCGTCAGTGTATCGCTGCGGGAGGGGTGAATAGTGGAGCAGGGAAGTAATACTCGGCCCAGTCAACAAAATGAGTTTCTAGTGATTGTCTCGCCAGATTGCTCGGACGATTACTCGGTCGACTACTCGCCAAACTGTTTATATGGAACAAGCACTCGGCCGAGTTACTGCCTCGCTAATCCTTTTCGTAAGGTGTATTCAAGGCATAAGGGTGACAGCAGAGTGCTTTAAGTTTAACAAGTAAAGAAGGCTAAGTTCGGGTGAAACCGAACATTAAATACCCGGCGCACGTATTAAACATCGTTTTTTCACGATGCTGAAACCTACTGTTACGTGGTAAACAGGGGTGGTTTTTTCCCATTTCAAACATTTTCGACAATATTCTGAGTTAAACTTAGAGAAATAGTTTAGCAGTGTTTGGTAGAAATCGGTAAAGCGGCTACCGACAAACTTAATTAGTCAAAAGTGGGCGGTGTTACGCCCATTTTCCTACCGTCAATAAAGATCTTATTTCTTGTTAAGAGATTGTTGTGAATACCAACCTTGAGTAAAGTACCGTTTCTAAATTTCGAAATATCGAAGTTTCCATGTATCTAAAATTTACCGTTATATGAAAAGTGGGCGTAGTATTAGCCCGATTCCAAGCATTTTCAACAGCCTGCTTTTTGTGTGTGAAGTTT
>JAPVRG010219603.1:0-10892 GCA_029783565.1 Rhagoletis cerasi | reverse complement strand
TAACCATAGCTTATAAAATATTATGATCGATCGCCTGCTGGGCACTTCGTCACAGTTATTTAAGCCTGAGCATCCAAATATTTTCACAATTTTTGCTTGAATTCTTTTCTTTTTCAACGACTAGATAACTTCGAACTGGGCAATAATGGGTCAGAAGTGATTCCAAATATCCAAATATGGTATCCATTTGTAAAACTTTAATGTTTTCGGTAGAGGGCAACCCTTTTAACATTTGTATATTTAGAATAAAATGTTCTGAACCTGTTATATTTGAATGTTACAAAATTTTTTTTAATTACCTATTTTTATTTTTGTTAAATGTGGAAGCCCTATTCCACAAAAAAAATTGATTACAATTTTTAAAATTTCTCCCGTGCGCTAACCAAATTGTAATACTTTATATTGACTTAAGTATTTATTTACACATGTGCTGGTTTTATTTAAATTTTAGCATAGATGGCAACCTTTTTCAAAAATCTCAATGAATCCTTTCAAGAACAAAAGCCTGCATTGAAGCAAAGTATGGCGGTTGGAATTGTAAATTAATACACAATTTTTTGCTGCTTTTTCTGTAAAGTGTTGCATTTTTTTTTTGATATTTTTTTTAATTCTACTCTGAAATTTTTTCGCCAGTGCCTTTAAGTCATTTAAATTTCGTTATATCTTGTATTTTTTTTTTGATTTCCTAAATTAATTTTGCTTTGTTTTTACTACAGCGTAACCTCTCCTAACGAACACTCCCTTGGGCAGAATTATTTTCCTATACCAAGCCTTAGGTATAATTTTTGGAACAAATTAGCCTTTCTTGAGCGGACTCTATCTTGGCCGGACGCGGAAAGAATTTTTTTTGTTTTACAAAATTGGCATAAAAACCATTTAGGTTTTTCTTCATAACCAAATCAACCAAAAACTTCCCTTGGCCGCAACCGAGCTCTTTAGCCTACTTAAACTCGTTAGATACATACATACCTACTAAATGAAAAAAGGGACTCCCCAGATGAAATGAAATGTTTTTTAACGCACACATTTCGCTCGGTTTGCTCAATCCTTTTTGTTAAGTTATAACTAGTGTAAATGATACTCGTGAATGTATGTATATATGTAAATGAAATACCCAGCAGACATTTTTTGTATGCATCCTTGAAGTATGCATGCTGTATGAGTAAGAAAGTATGAAATATTCATGAAGGGTCATGAATTTCTAAAAATTAAGTCGAATTCTGACGAGCTGCAAGCGAACGTACGTTGTTGTTGTTTAAGTACATTTCCCGATAAATTTGACTACCATACAACATCACACAACTTTTGTAATATTTTCAGTCTTGTGCAAAATTCTTAGTAGACGATCGTTTTGTGTGATATAATATAATTTATACCTGAAAAGTAAGTTAAAATGAGTAATAAAAACCCAACGGTAGTGAGCAAGAGATATTTTGTATGCATGCCCTATACTAGTGCTTTTGCATGTTTGAAGCATTAATATAGCCATATGCATACAGCAGTAGTACAAGTGTATGGTTAGAGTACGCATACGCTCTGAGAAACCACGCGTGTTAAATGGAAATGAAGGTTCGTTTATACTGGCATGTATACACAGCCGCAAGTTCATGCCACCAACAGCGATGTCGTATGCATAAAATTTCTACTGGGTGCTTTTGAAAAAATACATGTGTATGTATGTACACATTTTTGTTTGAACGGTGTAGCATAGAATTCTCATTCAAATTCCAAAGCTATAAAATAAGCTACCCCTCTCTTTAGGCGAACACCTCTCTTGATCGGATAAAAGTTGACTGACGGTGAGTGTACGCCCAAGAGAGGTTTCACGTTTTTTTGGAATCTTGAAATTTTTAGGTTCCTTACTTTTTTCTTAAATTTGTTTTTAGTTTTTTTATGTATATATATACATATATATGCGTATGTATTTTTTATAGTTTTTTTAAACTGTTCTTTAAAATTTTTTTTAAATTTGTTCTTTAATATTTATTTTATTATTTTTTCTGCTTCTTATTTTTTTGATTTTTTTTAAAAGCTTTTTAAATTTTTTTTTTATATTTTTTGATCGTTTTTATCTTTTTATTTGTCATTGTTTTTTTTTTGTAAGTTTTAATGTTTTGTCAATTTTTTTTAATTTATCTTCCATTTTGTCAATTTTTTTGATTTTTGGTAAGAAAGTTTTTTTAGTAATTTGTTAAATGTTTAAACAAATGTTAAACATTTTTTTTTGCTTGGACTTGATTCAATTACACCGTGCGACAATAAACCTTACACACAAGTAAATCAATATACTCGCAAAACTAGTGACCAAATATAGTATAACTGCATTTTTAGTTTTTCTCTCTGACGTCAGAATTTTTTTAAAAGCAAATATATGAAGAGAAAAGCCCGATTTTTTTAACTTGAAATAATTTAAAAATTAAAAAAAAAAAACGGCGATACTTTTACCTTAGAAATTTTTGCTTATCAGAGAGCTCACCGCCTCCCCTACCTTCTTCTTAAGTTTCAAAAATTTTATTAATTCAAAAAGTTATTTAAAGAATTCAGTGCAATGTAGAATAACATTATGGGTATCAAATAAAAGAGAAAATTCCGTAAAATTGAAACTTATTAAATATTTTTATGCATAAGGACGAAAAGTATAGAAAATGTCCTTTTAAAAAGGTATCCTTGAATATCCTTGACAATTCGCAATATTTATTTTTGAAAAAACTACGCGTTTAAGACTAATATACATATAACCACATCCTCGAATTTCATCCCTTCCACTTTTTTAGGTTAAAAACATAGAAATTATTAATATGCATTTTCAATCCTTAATCGTCCTTGTGAAAAAAAATATAATATTTTTTTTTTTAATTTTACAGAATTTTCTTTTTCATTTGGTACCCATATTTTTATTCTACATTGCACTGAAATTTTAAAATAATTTGTTTAACTATTCATACTTTTGAAATCTCAAAGTCCTTTATAAAAAAATCCTGACATCAGCGAGAAAAATTAAAAACGCAGTTTTATTGTGTTAGGCCCCTAGCTTCGTGATTTCTTGATTTTTTCGTGTGTTTTGAAATTTTGAAATATTGAAATTATTTATTTATGTCGCACGGTGTTATAAGTCAAGTTATTCGAAAGCCCAATTATATAATTTAATTTACTTAAAACACTGCTTTTTATATCGTCCCTTTCTTAATTTCGCGCTAACATTTACACGAGAGAACAAAACCACACTTGGCACACCTCTTTCAAGTACTCCAATGAGCTCATACACCATCATTATCTGCTATAGATTTGTTTCACCCACACTTCGACTCGAGTTGCATTTGTAGTACGCTTTTTGTATGTCCTTTGCTAACTTTCTTACTTTTCTAAATGCATTTCGTTTGCTTGCATGTTTTGTGTATGCCGTTTTCTACTTACCATTATGTTGCCATCTTAGCGGTTTGCCACAAGCATTTTCATTTTCTGTCTGATTTGTTAACATATTCATTGCCTGCGTCCTTTGTGCTTCTTCCTGCCGCTTCGCTCTAGCAAATAACTAACTACATATACTCACTTCCGTACACATAAATAACTACTTGTACACATTTTCGTGCAATAGCACAAAATGGCTATGCATTTAAGTAACTACCGTCTGTCTTTATGTACACACATTTGTATGTGCACTTCCTTCCGGCACCGACTGCCATTCCACACTACACTTTTCTGACATTGAAGTACCAATTCAACAAGAAAATTTCTTGTATCCTTCAGCGTTCTTATATGTAGATACATGCGCCTTTTCCTTCCTCTCCTTTGTATTCGTTGGATTTTAGCTGCCACAACTCACTCTACAATACTTTGGCGCTTCTTGCCCTTGTCTTACTAGCTATGCACATACATAGGTAAGCACATAGTTATCTTCGCTTATCTCCACGCCCCCTGTTTACCGCGCCCCACACGTGCCGCATTCGCCCTTGCCTTGCCTTTCATTCACTTTCTCATTTGTTTGTTGCGCTTTCTTCACTCGCTCACTCACTCTGTTGCTGCCTCATTTATTATTCGGTTGCATTTAGCGCTTTGGCTTGTAATTTTGTAGCAAGTCGTTGGTTGAGGGTCAGGGGCGGCAGCCCCTTTTAAGTGCATCCACTCGTACTCTTATCTGCTCCTGCTAGGCTGCTTGGCTGCTGCCTCCTCGTGGTGTGGTGTGGTGCTGATGACCTTCGCTCGCTTTTGCTGTTGCTAGTCACTGCCTCATCAGTTGCTTTATTGTCTGAATGTCCGCCTACCTGCATGACTTCCTAGTCGCCTGTAGACGCCTTTTGTGCTCATTTCACTCGTCTAATTTGTTGTGTTTTGTTACAATGCTGTTGGAGCTGCTGTCGTGGTGGGTGGTTGTTGGCCAAGGTGTTAGTTAGCCTTCCTGAAGGTAACTCAACAGCCACTCAACCGCTGAAAGGTTACATTGTATTGGTATAATGAAGGCAGCAAGATTTTCGGAAACGTCATAAATAATTAATACAGCCAACTGTTGGCGCCTTTGCCCAGTCTAGTCCTTTCCCGCAATTGCCTTCTTTTATGGGAGTGGTTTTGCTTAAATTCTATTTACTTTCGGCGCATGAAATCGATTCGCGCGCCCACAATAGCCGTTTGGCGCCTTTTTATTACTACTTTTTTAATTATTTTGCCACTAAATATTGACAGGTGCTGAAGCATTTATAATTCATTTGATGGTGGCATATTACATGGAACATTTTGAAACTCGTGGGCTGGTCGAAAAGCTCTTGAGTTCAACGAGTTAGTTGGTAAATAAATTATTTTTTGTTTAGTTTGGGGAAGAGCATTAGGAGTGTTGTTGATTTTGAGAACTTTACTGCTGCCTTAAAAGACTCCTATATGGGAAGGTAAGACAAAACTTTTGGTATTTTCACTGTTCCCAGAAGTTGAGTCCTCTAAGAAGACGGGTTATGTCTTAATTCGACGGAGCTCTAAGGCTATGCGCGCACCTTTTCTGAAATGCTTACGGTCCGTACGGAGCAGTGTAAATATTGAAATAGCAGAGATAGAGCTGTTCCTTTAATGAGATAACAAATACTTATTTAAAACGCGCTAGGTAGATTCAAGTAACATTCCGAAAGGCTCAACATATTAGAAGGGGATGAATAAATCTAAGCGTAGTCACCCAAATGGGTCGATTATTTCGTTCTGCTAAATTTGTGTACAATTCTTAAACAGAATATGGAGCAATTTTTTTAAAGGCTGGTATAATTGTGTGGTCCGCTCTACCATCAGTCTTAGGGGCACTGGATTCTTCTTCAACCCAGTGTGCGCGCACTCGGTATTTCTTTGGAAACTTCGACTTCTTACCTGAAGAAACGGATCGTTGCATACCGCTGCTGGCTAGGAAAGGATCCTTCTCTACACATATCCCTCTAAGGGGTGAGTGGAGGAGTGGCAGCCTATGGAACAGAGGTCCAGCAAATATATTAACGGATGGGTAGAGGATGGATGGTACAGCTGAAAGAGGTGTGTTTTGTCAGCAACGCTCCGTTAATTTTAAGTTAAGGCTTTCATATTTCTGCATACTTACTAGTGTAATATCGATTAGAAAGGTAAATATTAGGGTGTTCGATTATTCGGCCTTTTTTCCAAAACCGGTTTTCGAGTTATTCGAAAAGTTGTAACTTGAAAGAAAAACCGGTTCCCTATTTTGAAATTAAGAAAAAACGAATAAACCGGTTTTATTTTACATAGTTTTCATATAATGAAAATGCTTATCTTAGTATTAAGTCATGACCAAAAATTACAATAAAATTATTAACAGCAAAGAGTAAAGCAAAATGATTTCAAATTTTTTTTTAGATAAAAAGTAAAACAAAAAAATCATGGAAAAACTCGTTAGTTCTTATTTTAAAATTTGTTGTATTTCTTTATTGCATTTTTTCTGACTTTTTTCGGATTTGAGTAGTGCTTTTTCCGCCGTAGCCGAGTGCTTAGAGGTGCCTACTGCCACTCGGGAAGTCCATGGTTCAATTTCTGGTCCCAGCAACATCAAAAAAGTGTTTCAAATAGCGGTCTCCCCTCGGCAGACAGCGGCAAACCTCCGAGTGTACTTCTCCCACAAAAAAGCTTCTTCGGAGGCGGAGTAAAAGTGTAGACCGACCTATCCATTTGTTGTCACAACATCAAGAAGCAGAATACGAATTGGAGGAAAAGCTCGGCGAAAAACGTAGAAAACTTTTAAGCGGCAAACATTCATTTATTTGTTATCAAATATAATATACTGTTCATCCCAAAATAATCTAGGATATCATTTTAAAACTAATTAGGGGTTTCCCTTAAACTAGAAAAAGCCTTGAAAACTTAGAAAAACTCAAAACTCAAAAACCCAAACCCGGTTTGATCGATAAAAAATCCGGTTTATTCAATATTCGAAAAATCGAGATTTAAAAAAAACCGCCTATAGATATAAAAAAACCGGTGGAAACCGGTTAGGAAAAACCGAGTCACCTAGTAAATATGTATCTACTCTGAAAGCCAAGTGGCAATCAGGGCTCTAGGATCATTTGTGGTGGAATCGAAACTACCCAGGGAATGCCAAAAAAACCCCTAGCTCTAACTTTCGTACGAATGCCTTGATTTACTACTGCGCCGTTTTTCGTCTCCAGCTTCGATTCTACTCTGTTTGAAACATAATACTTAATTTAAAGATGCGCAAAGATGCTATCGGGATTTCAACCCAATTTATATGGCAAGCGGACCATACTTTTTCAAGTAGATACCTAACATTGTTGCTCGACACCATTCTAAATATGTACAAATGTTGTTTATTTTCAAATTTTTTGTTATTTTTTTTTTGCTTTTTGTTACACCTTTCGCTGATGACACGTATTATGTGTGCACACACTCATGTCAACATGCAATATTTTTGTTAAAGGTTGTAGCGTCAACTAAGCAGCCAATCATTCAACCATCCATCCATCCAATCATGCATAATGCAAAGCTAACGACGTCCATATTTGGCCTATCGACGTAGATATGTATGTGTGTATATTGTCATTGCCATTGAGGCAATACACACACGTAGACGACACATGTCCATAAATATGGTTACATTTTTAAAAATATTATAATATCGATCGTTTGTGAAAAAGTGCTGTTAAAAATGGTGGCAACGAAGCGCTTCCAAAAATAAATTAAGCGATGGACACGCGCCATGCCACCCGTCGTCGTCCTCGCAGCTGGTTATTTTATCAGTAATCGTTGTTTTCAAAAATTGGTTAACAGTGGGTCGTGCAAGTGGTGGATGCCTTTCAATTTAAGCTGCACTGAGAAAAGAGTTTAGTTACGTAAAGTAAAACTGAGAAAAGAGGCTCGTAAGTCAACTAAAAATATGTTTCTCTCAACACATGATATGGTTATAGTTACATTATTTCGTTATTGTTACCATATTCGGCTGACTCTTTTCTCAGTGTCTATTGAACGAGTAGCTGAAGTTTAATAATTGAATGCATCTTGGTAATGAAATTTTGAACTGAAGTAAACCTATATACCAGATCTGTTAAATAATTATTAATAATCATAATGATTATTTATTAAAGCAGCACGTTTTTTTGGGTAACCGTTTAATGATTAAATGCCATTATATGCACCTTTTTAATGATTAATAATTAATTACTTAAAAAAAATTAATTAATTAATTAATTTTAATTACATAATTATTATTTTATCTTTAAAAGTGTATTTTCAATTATTTTTGAAATTTTTTTAATTGCATGATTAATATAATTATTTGATTATTTTCAGTTATTTTAAATTTTTTTAATTATAAGATTAATATAATTATTTTATTATTTTTTCCGCAGAGAAATCGCTAACATTTTCATCCGAAATCATTTTTGGCAAGACTTTCGCTTAAGAAAAGACTAATACACCATTCATAAAATAACAAACAGTCAATATGCAAATAATATACACAAATACCTGTCTATATGTAAGATCTGCTCCAATTTTCCTCTACAAAATTCGTTTTGAAAGTATTTATGAATAGCGAGGACAGTTGACAATGTCTGTAAGAAATCATTCCTAATTTGTAAACTACAGTACAAGTATTTACTCGTACAGTGAATTTGGTTTCAGTTATTTAATATTAACTTATGAAAATTTGCCTGCCAAACACAGCTTCATCTATTTGGAAAACTAAAAAAAAACTAAACTAAAAATAATCATATAATTAAAAATAACGAAATATATAAAAACAATCAAATAATTAAAACAATCAAATAATTAAAAATAATCAAACAATTAAAATTAATCAAATAATTTAAAAAATAATTTGATTTGAGTCGATTTAGCCATGTACGTCTGTCTGTGTGAACGCGAACTAGTCCCTCATTTTTCGAGATATCGGATTGAAATTTGGTAAGCGGGTGTCTTTTTATAATGTATTAATCATTTGTCGGTTCAGATATGAGATTTTGCGTTATAACTCCTTCATTTATGCAGCTAGAAACATGAAATTTCGTAATAGTTTTACTTATTATCAACAGAAAATTTGCAATGACAAAGATCGGGTCACAACACAAAGTAAAAAAATAATTCGACGTGATCTAAGAAAAATTAAAACACCCTCGTAGTCAGGAGGCCAAAACACACCCCAAGCACTTTTCACAAATCTTGGATTTTTTTGCTGTTCTAACCTGTAATTTACGAACCGAAAATCGCAAAACGCTGAGTATTTTTTCTTTTATAAATGTACAATTTTATAAAAGTTTCGAGATTTCCGAGTTTTTTCGCCTCAAGGAAATAATGTTAATTACTAAGGTACAGGAACTAACTTAGGATTGCATAGATGAAACCAAGGGATAAGAAAGTTTTTAGATCTTTGTTTTCTACTCCGTATTGTGGCAAGATTCTCAGCTTCTGGTTAGCAATGCTAAATGTTCACTATTAGTCAAGAAGGTGGAATACCATGAAGGTCTTAATGGATCCTATACGGAATTTGAAAGTAAAAATCGATGCAAACTACATCACAGTCAATGTCAGCTTTAAAGGGCTGTCTGCAGTTCTCAAGAAAAATCACAGGAAATATTTTTTTTCATTATTTTTGTTGCTTGAAAAAATACTTTGCTGTTGCTGTAAATTTTCTTGGAGAAATAAATATTCGAGCATTTTTTCTTGAGAGCTGCATACTGATGTAAGAAATTTTGTTAGAAGAAAATTTCTTTTCCATTTCTTGTGTGTCATTTTATGTATATGAATTATTCGTTTTTATTGAGAGCTGCAGACAGCCCTTAAGGAAGAAAACGTTATAGGAATGTATGTACATCATGTAAAATAGTAACTGTCGCACATATAAAAACCTTCATTATTTCTTCAGAAAGACATATCCACATAATTTAATTTCTATTGTTGCATCGGCCACTATTTGATAGATTTTAGGGATTATTTATTTTACATTTAAATTAATAGTAAGCGGTTAAGGATCCTGAAAGTGAAAAGAGAACTTGTCTGGGAACTACATTTATAAAGACATGAGAACTTGCGAACAATTTAAGTCCTTAGAAATACATATGTACATATGTAGCATGGACAAAATATTTATTCAGCGGAGCTACAGATTTATTATAGCCAGCACTGTGAAAATAAGGGGGAAACGCCAGAACGAAAGTTATAAGTCAGGACAAAAAGGAC
The DNA here is from genome assembly GCA_029783565.1 of Rhagoletis cerasi. Taxonomy (NCBI): domain Eukaryota; kingdom Metazoa; phylum Arthropoda; class Insecta; order Diptera; family Tephritidae; genus Rhagoletis; species Rhagoletis cerasi. The sequence goes on along the minus strand of JAPVRG010219603.1, from coordinate 1,226 downwards.
AAACAAAACTGTGAGTGAGCATATGCAGAAAAATTGCTTTGCTTAGAGAAGAAAGCCGAACCAGATCCCTAAAATTAGTCGACTTAAAGAGTTGTTAAAAAAAAGAAAGGAAATATGCAAAGCGCTACTAAGGAGGCACGCAGAAATAAACACATGCAAGCGAATTTACTTGCTTTCGTAATATTTTATTCATTAAATGTGCTTTACGAATATTGACGCAAATATGAAACTGATTTGCATTCCGAAGTAATCTGTGCGAATGATTATAAAACGTAATTACACACGAGAAAGATAGACGGGCAAGCAAGCAGGCTGTTTAAAATTAAATCGAAGCTGATAAAAACTGCCGACCCAGTGTTGGAAAAAAGTGAAGCAAAGGGGTAGTGGGCAGTGTTGCCGCGTCAAAAATATTTTTTCTACCAAAATTCTCATACGAAATCTACCAAAGTTCTACCAGAAGTTCAAGATCACTTCAACCATTTTGAACAATTCCGATTTTACACGAAAAATGATATTTTGAATTTGATATAAAAAACGACAAGGTCCGAAAAATGCTTTTTTTTTTTGTATCAGAAAATGCCATTCATGAAGGGTTCGAACATTACCAATGCAAATTGGAGCACATTTGCTCGAAAAATTCTGGTCCAAGGCATTGAGCTATAATGGGAGCTCTTGTATTTTTTCTTGATGAAGCGCCACCCCATGCCAGGCTTTCTTCTACGCTCTAATGTGGTCTCTGTAGAAGTTCCTTAATGGTGCTGTATTGGCCTCGGAAAAAAAGCCAATTGAAAAGTTCAACAGAGGGAGGAGATCTTGCCTTAACCCTGATATGAGCTTAGAAAAATATTACGTTGAGGTACTTACGGGTGTAATTCCACCCACGTGCTTTTTACTCATTTATTATTAATTCAATCCAAATGTTTCCGCTCTGTTTTGTTTTACAGCAAGATTTTGTGCACCAAATGCATATCAAATAAATCTCTTTTATCCTCCACCCAGTCATCATAATAACCTGAATACAGTGCTCAAAATTGAGGGCACCAAAGTATGCATGAAAAAGTGCTCGGTTAAAAGCGAAGAGGAGAAGGATAATTGACAACGAAAATGCTTCAGCGTCTTACATTGGAAAGGTTGTCAAGGAAGTAATAAATATTCTAGTTACATAAAAACGACGTCATTAGTTCACATTATCATAAGTGAATTTCTTGACATTCTTTGTTCAAAGT
>JAPVRG010219601.1:0-12995 GCA_029783565.1 Rhagoletis cerasi | reverse complement strand
GATAAAGCAGTTTCTAAAGAAAGCAGCTGCTTATCAGCATACATATAAGTAAAATTCCTCCAAGCATAAATACACCTCTGGCAAATAATTTAAATGCATTTAAAGTAAAAATTGAGAGTAAAATTAATTTTATTTTAATACCTAATTTAATCCTTCTTTTTTTAGAAATCCAGCAACACATTCGCTTCAATTTTAATTCGCTTACATTTTCTTATCAGCAACTTGGTTTTGTCGCCAAGCTTATACATGAAATTAATTTCATTTTTACTTAATTTCATCATTAACTGGCGAAAATATTCAAATAAGTATATGTATAAACCAAAAATTAAAAAAAAAAAATCAAACACGTGTAAATACTTTTGTAGGTACCAATCAGATAAGAAAATCTCGTCTACATGAATGCGTACTTATTTTTGTAGTTTCTTACCTCAATTCAGTGTCAAATTTATGGAATTTTTCGCTTTACTGTTATCAGGTTGTTAGGAAATAAGTTCAAAATGCACACAAATTAATTACTTCCGCAAGTGAAATGTGATACGTTTGGACTGCCACGGCAAGTGTAAAGCAAGAAAATTAACAAAAGTTTTCACATTAGTCGAGCTGCGAAAAGCGTATGCATGTATATATTTAGTACAAATCATTCAATATTTAATCTAAATATGGAACGTTCTGATTAGATGATCGGGCAACGTAAAAGACCAAGGTGTTTTCAGGGAATATTCAGAGTTAAAATTTGCTCTAAACAATTGTGGCATATTTTAGGGCGCCCAGTTATGACCAGAGACAGGCTTACGAATTTTGTCATTGCGTTGGAATAGTTAGAACTGTTAATTTCGCACATACATATGTTTATTAATTTTTAACATTTAACCACAACAACCACCTGTACTAATCCATTGCTGGTCTTTCTTTTTTCTCCCTTCTTTCAGAGCTGCAAGATTTGCAACAAAGCCTTCGCCAATGTGTACCGCCTGCAGCGTCACATGATCAGTCACGATGAGTCCGCTTTGTTGCGTAAGTTCAAGTGTAATCAGTGCGATAAGGCCTTCAAATTCAAGCATCATCTTAAAGAGCACGTACGCATTCATTCCGGCGAGAAACCATTTGGCTGTGATAATTGCGGCAAGAGATTCTCACATTCCGGCTCCTACTCTTCGCATATGACCTCAAAGAAATGCATCAGTATGGGCATGAAATTGAATCCGAATCGTGCTATGCTGAAAGCGCTCGAAAAGAATGCCGCCGGGCAGGTAACGCTGCCTGCGAAGCGCAATAACTCCAATGGCAGCGCACTGAAAACAAACGGGCTCACAGAATCCGCACTAAATGCAAGCGCTCCACTGGCACCTGGTCTGGCACAGCAAATGAACTACTATGCCAGCGATGCGGGCGCGAATGGCAATGCACCACCGTTCTATCAGCATTTATTACCCAAATATGATGACTATAACATGAATGCCATGAATGCCGCACTCTTGGCCACATTCCCGAATCCGTTCTACAGTTTAGCGCTAGATCCGCGTTTGCCTCCATACAGCATACAACGCCTGCTCGAGCTTACGGCTGTGGGTCAACAACAACAGCAGCAGCAGCAACAGCAGCAAGAACATCAGCTGCTGCAGCAGCAGCAAGAGGAGGAGCAGCGTGAGGAGCAAAAAGCACAACGGGAGCAACAACAACAAGAGTTGCAGGACGAGCACGCCGCACGCATTGAAGATTCGACTGATGATGTCAACGAGGAGGAGTTGCCCGATGAACCCAAATTAGTAATGGATCTAGACGAGAGTGATACTAAAGAAGGAGATTATGAGGAGGATGAGGAGGCGAGAGTCGCATCGGAGGCGGAAGAACATTCCAATCACCTTGAGGAGGACGAGGAAGATGTAATTGGGGAAGAGGTGCAGCAGGAAGATCGCGATCGCACAGAGTCGCCAAAAGAGGCGGAAAGCACACAAAATGATTCATTTATAGAGAAATCTGCCACAGCAGAGTCTGCTGAAAAAGACACCGTGCCAGAGATCAAGTTAGAACAGAGTAGTCCTGCAACTCCAGTAGGAGAGGAACAAGCCCAGCAGGCAGAAAGTGATTCACCAGAGCCTGCGATTAAACAAGAGTCAGATAATACTGCCGATATCGAGGAATCACGACCAAAGAAAACGTCTACGCCTACTAACAAAGTAGAGAAGGTCAGGAATACCGATTCGAGTATATCGGACGCGCACGAGCTCCGCTGTAGCCATTGCGACACGCAATTCAATCATCAAACCGAGCTCGTGCAACATGAAAAGGTGCTATGCGGTTACATCAAGCAGGAAATGCAGCAACAAGTTGAAGAGGACTTGCCACAGCCGCAGACACTGAGACCACCACAGCATAGTTCGGATGCTTCTGCCGAACAGTTAGGCACATCAAACACTTCTCTATTGCAGTCCAGCGATGCCGAAGACTATCAGGATGAACGCGATTCTTCTTCTCGCAATGACTGCAATAGCGAAAGCAGCGAGCGTAAGGTACGTGTCCGCACCGCCATCACAGAGGAACAACAACAGCAGCTGAAGCAACACTACGCCATCAATGCGCGCCCCAGCCGCGAAGAGTTCCGCATAATAGCTGCGCGTCTGCAGCTGGATGCGCGCGTCGTACAAGTCTGGTTTCAGAACAATCGCTCACGCGAACGTAAACTGCAAAGCTATCAGCAAGCTAATGGCAAATTGCCTTTCCCTTTGCCTGCAGCTGATGCGGCTGATTGCGCTTCAGCGCCAGTCAGCGGACGCACCGGCGAAGAGCAGCCATTGGATTTGTCGCTGAAGCGCGAGTGGCCCATTACGTCGAAACGCAATGGTGTGCACCAACAACATTCACCTCTTTACGGCATTGCGCCAATGCAAAACGTCAGTGGCTGTGATCTGAACGAAGCCATTAACTTGAGTCGTAAACTGTCTACTTCGATGTCGCCACCCTTTTCGCTGTCACCAACGTCCGCCACTTCCGTGCCTCAGTCGCTTAAGCAACAACAAGCGGCATTCTATTTCGGCGCACCGCCCCCAAATCAACACTTCCAACGACAGACGCCTTCGCCCAGTGAAGCGCCATCGCTGCCACAGCAGCAACCGCTCACACCGCGCAACGGCATCAACAGCAACAGTAATGGTTTCTCAGCCTCGCTAGCCGGTCATTTGCCACCATACATGCTGCCTGCCGGCGCCCAGCGCAGCTTGATGCCAATGGAGGCTATTTTTCGTATGACACCCGGCGAGTATGCGTGCAACCCCCTTATCAACAGTATTAAATTCCCCGACTATCGCGGCACCAGCCTCAGCCCAGGCGGTTCGGAGAAGCGCTCTTGGCGCGATGACGATTCGCGCATCTCACACGACGACGACTACATTTCCAGCGGCTTGTTGCCGAAACCGAAGCGACCTAAGGCAGAAACACACGGACATGCCGGCGATCCGGACTTGCCCTTTGTGTGTGATCAGTGCGACAAAGCGTTCGCCAAACAAAGCTCGCTGGCGAGACACAAGTACGAGCATTCCGGTGAGCATAAGCGCCCCAACTTGCGCCCCTCAATAGTACAATGTACGAAGTTAATGCCGTTATACTGACCGCTAAATTTTTTCATCTCTTCAACAGGTCAACGCCCCTACCAGTGCATGGACTGTCCGAAGGCCTTCAAGCATAAACACCATTTGACCGAACACAAGCGGCTGCATAGTGGCGAAAAGCCATTTCAATGCACCAAGTGCCTCAAACGTTTCTCCCATTCCGGCTCCTATAGTCAGCATATGAATCACCGTTATTCGTATTGCAAACCCTACAGGGAATAGGTAAACGACAATTCAGCGCATCCAACATCCGCCTCCACAAAATCGACAACAACACCATCGAATGCCAGCAAAGCAACGCATAGACGCAATTCGGCGGCGGCCGCTTCGAGAAATCTGCTGAATATCGTTGAGTTCCGCAAAAAATTCGCCAGTCACGCTAATGGCACGTTATACCAACAACAAACAGCGGCAGCTGCAATGGCGGCCGCGGCCTTTCAACAACGTCAACAGCAGCGCCAACAGCAGCTGCAGCATCAACAACAACAAAATGAATTCCAACAACGCTTGCACACGCAACACTTGTTGCCGCCGCCGCCACCGCCGCCTCCACAGCATATGGTTTGGCCACCGTTGAACGGTGGCGGAATGGGTGCCATCTTGCCACCGTCACTGAATCAGCAATTACAACAACATCAGCAGCAGCACCAACAACAACATCAGCAGCATCATCGTACACCTGTGACGCTTTCGTTGCCGCCACCGCCACTGTTGCATGGCGCACATGACATGCCGCATCTGAATATTAGCGATGCGCCTTTATACCACCAGCAAGCGAACCGTATGGCGGACACAGGACTGATGCCGCTGCCGCCGCCGCCGCGCTTCGGTCGTCCGCCATCGATGCAAACAATGCCGCCCACACATACGAATCAGACCCAGCCATATTTTGATTTTTTCAACAACAAAATGGGTCTGCTGAATTGATGGTCAATGTAGCAGCTGAATGGACGACCAAGTGTGGCTGAATTGGTAGATACGGCAGACGAAATGTGGCTGAATCGTTATAGCTGCAGCTGAATAGGCCGTTAGCACACGCAGTGCTCTCAATATTAGTAGTAAGCCTGGCTGAATTAAACTATTAACCAGCTGAATAACAAATTAACGTAGTCAGCGCTCGTTCTGAAATTGTGCAAAGCTTACAAAACAAATTCGGAAAATTTATCTGCAAAGAAAACCAGTCAATGTGAAATTTATAAGACACAAAGGGAATTCCTCACTTAAGCGCGTACTTAAGACCAATTTTAATTAATTTTTAGCTGAATAAGCGTAAAAGCACGTTCGAAAATAAGTTTTTCATTACATTTTCGAAATTACATAGTCCATATGTATGTAAGTATGTAGTGAATCAACCAGCAAGCAAGTATTGTTTACTTTATTTTTCATACAAAAAGTGTATTTGATTTAAAATAGAGTTTCGGAAAAAAAATAAATAAAATTCTTCAATATTTTTGTGCAGGCACAGAAGCTCGTTGCGATCATATGCGTATTTTTTAATAACAAAAAATTTTATGAATTCGAAAACTGCTTTTTCAAAGAAAAATATGTATGTATATTTCTGCCGGTCATTTTCTGATTAATAAATGAAGAGTTTATATTGAATTTTTTTCTAAGCAATTTAAAAACATTTCGTTGTAACAAATTTATTATTATTATTTTCTAATTTACAATTTCGTAGTGTTTGAATAAGTCGTTTATTGTTATGAGTAATTTTTTAGTTTAAACTTTTTCACCAAATGTCATTTTTCGAGTATAAAATAAGTTCTTCCAGTTTCTTGTTTTTGTAAATTTTCTTATATTAACTGGCAACTTCGCTAGCCAGTACCAAACACATGCTCTTTTCGAAATAATGTTTTATTAGTTTAAGCTTTTATTCATTATTATGTATTTTTAAGTTTAAATTGATGGAGAAAACAAGTATTTTATTTTTTAACTCATTTTAGTGTTTTATTTTTAGTTCTTACTCAAAAAATTATTTTCGCGCATAATTTTGAATTTTGCGTTAAAGTTGAATGAACTCATGCAATAGAATTGACAGAAAGTTCTTCAGACAATATGAAATAAGTTGGGCTGGGTATTTTAGCAATCATGTCGAAAATGGGGAGCCAAATTATTGTTTATGCATTAACTTTTCAAATAGACATTTATTTTTAATTTTACTAAAAAAAAATTTGCAAAAATCAATGAATGCGCAAGAAAGGAATATTTTTTTTACAGATTACAAACCTTTTGTCTAAAATTTTTGAAATTTTTTTTATGAAAAGTAAACGCAATTTCGCATAAGCACTTGGGTACAAGGAATTCACCATACTAACGCATACTACTATAGTATTCTTACCAAACAAACGCCACTTATTTAAAAAAAAAATCATATTTTTCAAATATCGTTTACAATATTTAACATTCTTTCCGAAACCAATAAAAAGTAAAAAGCGCATAAATAGTATTTTTAATTGTATTTTTCAACACACAAACTGTATTACACAACTATGATAAAAGAAATGAAATAATATATTACTTATACTAGAAAAGTTATTTATTCAATTACACAAACGACAAAAGTTTCAATACGGTATGGCATTTTAGCAAACTCATTTTTAGGCCTAAAAACCAACAAAATTTACCCACCGCTTAAAAAAAAAATCGTACTTTTTTCACTTTGAATTTCAAGTTTTTCTACACATAAATTTTGTAGCCAAATTAGCGCAAAATCTGATACCCTGAAAACTTCCTAAAGAAACAAAATTCTGACAAAAAAAAATCACATCACTACGACGAGCATTCCACTAGCAAGCAGAGAGTGAAAAGTTATAAGCAAACGGAAAGCAAGAAAAATCAAAACAAGTTACAAAGCACGCGCTAGAGCTTGCATTTAAGCGCCTGACACGCACACATACTCATATATATATACGTATGTACGTAAAAGAAAGAAAGAAGCATAGAACAACTTAACTAAAGTTTAAAAGAAGGCGTAAGGCAATAAATAATGCAAACTCCGAAAGTAAGCAAGAAAAAAATTAAAAAACAAAAATATTATGAAATTATTTGAAACCCCAACATTAATATTTAAGAAAAGAACATTGATTTGGCCTTATTAAGAAACTTATTTAACACTTTGCATGTACTAAAATGAAAAATCCTAACCTAGCAAAGGAAAGAGAAAAAATAAAGTTTAAATTAGTTTTAGCTTTTAAAATGCGGCGTTGTGTTGTTTAGGTAAAATAAAAACACAAAAAACTACAAATTTATTAACTTAAAGTAAAAGCGTGTAATCTACATTTATAGCTACAAAAATAAGAAAAAATCGAAGAAAAGAAAACAAAAAATTCAAGCCCATTACACAGAAAATTTTTCATAAAAATTCAAAGCTCAAATTATTACACAAGAATTTAGCACTTAAAAATTAAAATTTCGCAACAAAAAAAAAAAATTTGGCTACTAAAGTTACTTGTAAAAAATCCATGGACAATAAGAAACTTGCCAAAAATATGTAAAAGTTTCGAAAATTTAAAAAAAAAAAACAACCAAAGGCAAAACCAAAACCAAAAGAAAACATCATTCACTCAAGTTTATTTTTCCCACATATAAATGCATTCAACACCCCTAGGCCCATTGTAACTAAGAAAAAAATATTTATTATACTACCTGCTTTTGTTGAACGCCGAAAATTATGCAAAAAAGTTACACAAAGCAAATAAGTACAGGAAATGCAATTACAACGAATCAAAATAGTTGAAAAACAAAAAAAAGCAACCGCAGCCAAATGCAATATACAAATTTCAAACGCATTGAAATGAAATTTATACAAATACAAACAGTGCAAGAAGAAAATTTAATCATTAAATGAAGCAATTCAAATTCGTAAAAAAGGTTTCTCAAACAACGAACACATTTCGTTTTTCCCTTTGTGCGCCAAATGCGACCCACACACAAGCCGGCGGAGGCAAAACCGCAAGTTTTTTATTTAGTGTTGTTTGTTTTTTTTTAAGATTCTAAATTTAAGCTCATAGCATGCCAAAAACATATGTACGTCACTAATCTTAAATTTCTAAGTTAGTTTTTTTTTTATTTTTAATTTGGTTTTGAGGTTTGGAAGTTTTTTCCCATAAGAAATTATTTTCCTTAAACCCTTGCCACTAAACAAAAGCTAGAAAATCCAAAGACAACGCGTACTGCAAAAAGAAACAACAAGAAAGGCAAACCTGCAGGATTGTCGTTGTGTATGTGCGCTTAATTTAATCTATGTTTTAAGCCTAGTTTTACTGTTTTCTCTCCCACTATACATACATATATTTTAATGTCCAAGTTCTTAGTTAAGTAGACGTCTGTATATATGTAGAGTTGTATGTAAGTTTTCGTTTTTCGCAAACAGTGAATTCTAAGCGGCCATAAAAACTCAACTTTAGAGTGAAACCAAAATATGTATAATATATACATAAATATGTATTTGAACACATAACTGATTGCAGTAGTTATTAAAATTATGAAACATGAACAATTCTCATTGTAACAACAAAGTTAAATGTTAAATTAAATTTAAAATAAATAAATAATTATTTTTAAGCACAAATTTTTCGGCAGCATGCAAGCGGCTGAAATAATTTGTTTTAATGCCTTATAAAATGTTAGTTATAGCAACAAGTTATATTTAATTAAAAAAAAAAACAAAAAACAACATCGCAAAACTTCAAAGTTATTCGCAAAACAATAATGATAAATTAAAAAAAAAACATTGAAGTTAATTTACAGTAACAGTGCCATACATTTTTGTAAAAAAAAAAAAATACAAAATGAAAAACAGCTTTTTTTATGTTACATACAAGTATGTAATAGTTTTTTTTATAATTTTTTACTGCTTGTTTTTTAGATTTTTAAAGTAATTTTTAGAATTAGTTTTGTACATTGCGTGTGTGTATTATTACTTTAAAATTAGCTTTTAATTTACGTTTACTTGTGAATAAGTTAGCTTTTAATCGCAAGGTGTATACACGCCAACATTTAAATTTGCATAAGCAAAACTTAAGCATAATTATAGTTATTTTTTATTTAATACAATACATCATGACAACGTTATACATACTTAAATAAATTAATAAACAATGAAAATATATTGTATGTATGTACAATAAATATGTATGAAAGAGCAGCAGCCAAGTAAATAAATGAATATATATTATATACAATGCATTCTTGCGTCTATGTATTTTAATCAAAATAGTTAAAGCAAAAAAAAAAATATGTAAGTGCGGAAGAATTTGCATTAAAGAGCGTACCGACATACAGCATACACATACATACTTACACACACATACACAACTTTTGTCTTAATAAATTTACAAAATTATTATTACAACAATTATACAATTTACAACTTTAAAAGAATTCGAATGAATGAAAGAAGTATAAATAAAATAAAAAATATTATTAAAAATTCAATTGGTTACAGTTTTTATTTCGCGAGAGATGAGGCAAGGGAATGTAAAAATAGAACCCCACACCAAGTATTTCAGGAATTGTGGTTTTCGGCGCTCACGTGGACGTATACAACTTAAAGAGCGCTGAAAGCCTGAAATGCGTTGAGCGCCTGTGAAAAAATTGGTGTGAAGTTCTAACTTAAGAATTAACAGTTGGGCCGCCGATGGGAAACGCCACCGAAATGAAAATGTATATTATGAGTAGGCAATTGTAATTAAATGCTATAAAGTTGAGGATAATGGAATTTTGAAGTACCAGCAACCATGATACAAAAAAGAAGATAGTTCCATTGTCACTTTTTCGTCGCCATATTAACCACCTGACAATTAAGCAGATTTTATGGAGAAATCTTGTACTTAAAATCTGGACAAGCAAATTTTGGTTTGGAAACAGATGAAGGCTCATGATGGAATTACAAATACCAGGTGAAGTAATAAGAGCGAGAAGAAATACTTTGGTATATTTGCCTTTAATATTTTGAATGATAAATTTGCCTGTTTAATGCGCCATGATGAAGGCTAGGCTAGGTTGATGTGGCAGTCAGTGGCAATAACCAACTCACTTAGACCTTGCAGGTCCCTTGTGATACCATAGTGAAACACGGGAACCTCAGTGACTATTTTTCATTGAACTATTTTGAAGCTCTTATGAAGGGTAGGATTGGTTTTATTCCTGTACCGGATAATTCTGTAAGAGAACTAAAGAAGTACCTACCTAAAAAGCCTGCTCTGCTCCTAGCTAAAGTTGGGCAACTGCACAAGAAGTTCTCGCCTGTTTCTTCCTCTTCATCCCCCCTGCAACTTCTGCAATATTCATGGAAGAATACTCTCAATCTCGAAGAGTGCCTACCAAATAGCCAATGACCGGTTACACAAGACATGACCATCGAGATATTCTCTCTTGAAAGGCTAAGCAGTTCTTCCGCTCTTCCAACCTAGATAGGGATGATGAAGGCTAATGCTCTTATATTATTTTAAGTCGATAAATTGATAATAGTTGTTCTAGCTAGCATTCTAACAAAATAAATCATCAATTTTCAGCACACCCTCTCCAATATAGAACAGCGAAAATGTATGTATTTTAATTTGACACGAATAATGCCCATGGATCTCAAAGTAAATGCCACTTTCAAGTTACTTGTAAGACATGGAAAGAGAAAATACTATATAACACATCGAAATTTGTAATTTCAGTGTCTGAATTATAACAGAAACAATCTTGACCGATATCGGGAGCAGAAACGGTCCTACCTAGCTGCATTGTAAAGTTTAATGTAAAATCTAAACATTTCTGGGATAAGATATTAATTATTTTAAAAGGCAAATGATAAAATAATTATTTTGTATATGATCCAAAATCGATGATATAAAATCATTTTATTTTTTTTTTGAAGTGAAACTTCTTTGCGCTCGTTGGGCTGTAATTCCAATATCGAATGAAACGAAAAAGCGACCGGAAAAGGGAGGGGATGGCGCGCGTGGTGGAGCAATCGGACGGAAGGAGACATGGGAGAGAAACGAAAACGCGACAGATTCGGAGTAGGAAAAAACGAGAGAGGGGTAGCATGTAATCGGTATATTTATCGATAAATTTATCGATTTTTCAATCGTAATATTTATTGATATTGTTGTCGATATAATAATCGATAGTCTTATAGATATTGCTATCGATATAATAGTGGATATTGTTATCGATATATTTATCGATTAAGTTATCTATTTTGCAGTGTTTATATTTATCGATAAATTTTTCGATACTGCTATCGATATATTTATCGATAAATTAATCGATATTTTTATCGATTATATTTATTATTAGGTATGATATGCGATGTTATGGATTAGAATATAACCTTAATCATATAACATATTAACTAGCCTGTCTTTTTGTTCACAATTTCAAACCAACGAACTACAGGTATTGATTATGGCATAAACTAGATATGTGACATTAGTTTCACTTCGACAGTGTGGCCCAGGCGCACTTAATTTTTTTGCCTCTCTCCTTTTCAGATTTGTGCCAGTTGTTCATCCCAAGTGCAGACAAGTCCTTCTGCACTTATTCCTTCCATTGCGTTCGCGGGCACCCTTGCTTTCGTTGTCCACCCATGGGTGCTGAGTCGAAAGATATTTTCAGCGAAGTGTCGTCATCCATGCGTACAACATGCCCAAGCCAGCGCCATCATTGTATTTTTATGTGCTTAACTATGTCCATTTCGTTAAAAAGCTCGTACATTCCGTCATTACATCTTCTTCGGTACTCATCGCCCACGCGAACAGGGCCATAGATCTTGCGTAAAATAGTTCTCTCGAAAGCACCCAAAGCCTTATCATCTTTGTTCGACATCGTCCATATGACATCCCCTCTATTAAAAGTGATGGCATTGTTCGAGCGCTGGAGAAACGAAATTTAGGCGCTGCAAACCATCTTCGGCAGAGTGAGGTTGGCGAAAACGGCAGTAGGAAGCAAATTCATACAGCTAAAGACTGGCGAGAGGCTGCCCTCAGAGGAATTTACTGTACCCCCTTTTATGGTGATTATTAGTAGATGAATTACTTTGAGATGCCATACATTATTGGCATACTAAAGCAAGGATAAGCCGCCGATAATAGCTAGGAGTGAAAATTCGAAAATTGCCTATATGTTTTATCTCGAAAAGCACTTATCCTGGGTTAAATATGAAGCTAAACGATGGATCTGAGTACCAATCCAGGCATAACAGCCCTCATCGGTTTCATCCGGAGGAGGAGTCTGCCAAGCATTCACCCCATAACTTTGGGAGACGTAGAGATAGAAATGTGTCCCAAAATGAAATATCTCAGGTACATATATAAATTTGACTCTTATTGCCGTACCTAAATTGGAGCGCAAGCGGTGCCTTTTCTAACGTCAACGAGTGCCAGCGCGCGCCATATCCTTGTCGTTTTCTCATTTCCTATCGTTTTTATTCTCGTTTCCTCTTTCACTTCTTGTTCCCTTTCTTTCGGTATTTCTTCCGCACCCAACTTCAACACGTAACGCCCTGTCAAAAATGAAAAATTCATTTTCTCGGCATTAGCTCCGCGCTATTGTGGGATGCTTCATACAAATTGTATGGGCATGAAGATTTTTAACAGTTCTGTGGCGCTTTACGCGCCAATTTAGGTACGGCAGTTAAACGCTATGCAGGAAGTATGTACATAGAATACGCTTTCACAAAAGCCGCGCGAGCTTTGGATAGCAAGGCAACCCCAGTTGGGTACAATAGTCAAATACTATAAAGTTGACGATACTAGAGTTTTTAGGGACCAGGAATTAATACTTGAATCCTAATTGACACCTTAATGGTGTGCAGAGGACTGGCCGACAAACCATGGGTGGATGTGCATCATGATAGTCAGGCCCATAGAAATAATCACCGTTTACACAGTCAGAACATCACTAACCAGGCTTCAGCGGCTAGCATGTACCTGTATAACGGGTGGCATGCTCACCTTCCTCACTGCATACTTGGAGGTCATGCTCGACCTGATCCCACAGTAGATAGTCATAGGACAGAGAGCCTATGAGAGAGAGCACAGGTAAAGGCTAAGTGAATTGGCGGGAAATTAAAGTAATCCCCCATGCGAAAAAGGCAACGAGATCCAGGGAACAAACTTTGGGAAAAGGTTAAAGATCAAACTAGGCGGGAAAGCGGCCTGTAACCAGACGATTTTAGAAAACACCTTTCGGGCTCACCCAAAATTGGTAAATATGTAAGTATGGGTGCAGAAGTCTGGTCTCTCCTAAAAGTATGTTTACATATAAATATAATCTCAATCAAAGCTCGTTCGTTAATCACCCCGTTTACACAGTCAAATCTCGGATAACTAGCTGTCAAATTTGTTGTGCTTGTTTTTTTCACAACTTAAGGAAAAGTTTAATTTCTTCTTTGTG
>JAPVRG010219597.1:0-14265 GCA_029783565.1 Rhagoletis cerasi | reverse complement strand
GGCGGTGGGACATCGACTCCATCGTCATCGACTGGGGGCTCGGGTTCTTCTTCTTCACTACTTTCAGTGCTGTTGCTATTCAATAGAGTGGAAAAGTGCTCCCTCCATAATTTAAGTACGTTCTGGACATCAGTCTCTAGGTCGGTCGCCATAGTTGTTCTTACAGGAGTTCGCACTGGTATTGAAACCTTCCGTAAGTCGCCTAACTCTCTGGAAACTACCTTTTAAAAATTATTGTATCCCAGCAAACATTTGGAATCATAAATGAGTCATTAAGGAGCCTTTACGCTCATAATGAGCTCATTCCAAAGGTCGACTTATATGGGCTTGAATTCATACATCAAATGAGCATCAATATGAGTCATATTGGACTCTCATATTGGGCTCCTACACCACTCTTATTGGCCTCATAAATGACTAATTTCGGACTCTTTTTTAGGGTCTTTTTTGACTCTTATTGGCGTCATCTACAATTCATTTTAGAGTCACAGTTAGAGGTTTTTGGCCAGTATGCTACGGCCTTTTTTGCGGAACATTCAGCAAAAATTTTTTTTCAAACACGTTTTCAAATATCTTAATATTGCATACATACACACATTACAATTATTTAGTAATATTTATTATACATATAATAGCAGCTCAGTGCTCAGATTTCTTGGCTTTGTACCTTTATTTGAAGACTTGTTACGATGAGCTTCTGTAAAGATTTAATACAAAATAAGTTTAAAAATATAACATCACTTAATATACATAATAATAAACATAATTATATACATAAAGGCATAATACATACTGGGGTGAAATATTTTTTTTTACATTCTTTATCGAAAAAAAGAAGACATCTGTTTATTTATTTCGTCATGATATTCGAAAATCTCGAAAAAAAAGTTCCCGAAATTTGGAGCTCACGGAGAAGTATATTTTTTCAATTGTTCGCGTTAATAAACTATTTGTCGGAGAAAATCAGTTAAGGTATCAAAATGTGCGTAATTGCCTCGGCTTTTCATGAGAGTGTTAGTTAGATTAAAACCATGGACGGAAAATAATCATTATTTTTTAAATTTGAACCAAAAAAATCAACAAGTTGTAATCGTCGTAAAACAATTTTAACTATACTCACGTATTAGGATTCGTACGTCCTACTGTAATTTACAATGATTTTTATATTTCGAGTTTGACCAATAAAGATTAAAAATAGTAATTAATATTTGAGTTTTATTTGTTTGCTCAAAGATAATAATTATTACTTGATTTTAATTTTTTCGATCAAAAATAATGATTATTTTATGATTTTATTTTTCGCTCAAAGATAATAATTATTATTGAGTTTTATTTTTTCACTTAAGAATAATGATCATTCGAAAAACTCAAAAACTAAACTGTCATCATTTCCGACGTATCTTCCTCAGAGGTAGCCACGCCCTAATAAAGGGAATAAGTCGTAAAAGTTTTAGGCCAAAATTTCAGTTGCTTGCGTCTGTATCATAAAATAATGATTAAATGCTGCTTTAAATTATTTTACTCATAATGATTACCGTCCCTGATTAAAACAAACAAATTTTGGAATACAAAAATTGCATTATTTTATTTTTTATTATTAACTATACCATGCTCGATTTTTGTTTTTTTCAAACTGAGTAGTTGTCAAACTTCATGGGTGCTCCATTAAAAAAAAAAATCGGGTCTTTTCACGTATTTTTTTAAATTTTTTTTAAATTTACATGCTGTAAAAATACATGAAAAGGTCCGATTTTATGAAATTCAAAAAAAAATTCCAAACGGTGACACTTTTACCTGAAAATGTTTTCCTTATCAGGGAACTCACCCCCCACCTACATTCTCCTTAAGTTTGGCAGGTTACTTCTGGGACACCCTATATATGCGTGCATAGAGTTTCAGCGCGCAGGCATGCGCTGCCAGTTCTAGCAGGTATGAAAAAACTCGTAACTTCTAAAGTTTTGGTGATTCCATTCTAAAATTGTTACAGCGTGCTCCAAGCGAAATTACAACCTGGTGAATGTTTAATCAGCTCGAAGTCTAATCCATCTAATTTGATAAAAGCGACTTGTTATCCTCCTATCTTGTGTGCTATTTTTGCTAGCGAATTTATGTGAAAAAAAATGATGTCGGCAAGGCTGTAAGTCGACAACTCTATGGACGGTCTTCACTCCTTTGGGGATGGCTTCCGTCTGCAGACACTGCCGCCTACGTTGGAGTTCCTAGACAGTGGCTATCGACGAAAGAGGCTTATGAAATTACCAAAAAAGAGCAATACCCTCGCGGCAATATTACAAAAAAACTAGACCGGCTCATATGGAGCCGGGAAAACCATCTTTGGCCGGTTGGTATGTAGCATAGAGCTGGATTTTGTTCCGACTGACCCTATAAATTAAATATTATCAGCAGATTAACTAGCACTGCTACAGGAGACAATGCCATCGCGATTGAGAAGTCGAGGGCCGACGTTTAGCCGGAGTAAGAAAGAAGACGCCATCGTGAATAGGTACTCTTGTACTGTTTAGAAGAAACTATATATCGAGCCTTAGTTTGGTTATACTTGGAGGAACAGTGCTTAAATACTCTGGCGAAGTCAACTCTCTTAGTAAAACCAGCCGAGCCATGTGGGCGTGTAGAAGACCTTTTGGTCGGAAATGGGGCTAGTGAAATAGTTTTACAGTATGGTAGTATGATTTATACCCCTGTAATCTGGGGACTAAAAACATTTCAAAAAATTATTACAGCACGTTTTGATAAACTTCGAAGGTTAAATTTTCTTTCGGTCACAGGGTCAAAGAAAACTTGTTTAACAGCGGCTAAATTTTCTAAATCGCTTCTGGGATGAAGTCAACTCTATATGCTTGTTCAAGCAGCAATAGCCTACAGAGATTTGCAAATGAAAATATCTGACGGTACTAAAAGGAAGGGAAAAGGAAGGACACGACAGTTTTGAATAATTTTCTGTTGTTTGTTTAATGATTATTACTTACTCGAACATCATATCGAGCCATAACCGCAAAAATAGCGCAAGCGAAATTTTTTTCAAAATTTTCTTTTTGATGCAGAAATGCATCTAGATGCTCTAGGAGCATTTCTGGTTCAAAAAGAAAATTTTGAAAAAAATATCGCTTACGTTATTTTGGCGGTTAGGGCTCAATATGGTTCCACGTTTGAAACTTTGTAGAAAAATTCAACAAGTTTTCACAAAAGCAACAAAGTTTAAATACGCAGTTTTGTAGCCCATTAAAATCTTGTAGTGGGAGTTCCAAGAGGCTAAGAATTGACGTTGATTTTTGATAATTTTGTTTGGCGACGGTGTTATTAATTTCTTCCGACCAAAAAAAATTCGAACATAGTAACTATGTATGGAAGAAAATGCGTGATACCGCCAGCAAATAAAATAAAAAATCAAAAATTAACAGTATTTTATGGAAACTTCAAATTAGAAAATTGTCGCTATGCAACTTGGTTGAACTTTTCTAATTTTCGTATAAAGTTAGAAACTTGGATTTACATGGCCTTTGTTAGACCGCATCGTTTTGTCGGGGGTGTACAATAGGTACACATAGTACCAGGAGTTCCGTTACTTTATTGGAAAACTGCTTCTTTTTTTAAGTGGAGATACCGCGAAACGAAATTTTTTCGCAGCAATATACACTTTTTGTCCGAAAAGAGATACGAGCGTTAGTGATGAGTAGAACAGGTGCGGTGGTTGACCCAACACTAAACTTTCTATTGAAATGGACATTCTTCAAATCTTGGCAGGGAGCAACACGGTAACACTGTGCTGAGTACAAGATCTCTGCGGGATCGATGGAAACCACACTGAGTTAAGAGTTTAGTTTCAGTTAGTCTTTTTCGAAGCTTTCAATTATGTACCGAGTGGTCAAACTCTGAACGCGTTAAGTACTGTGGCGGTAGGGGGCCTGAGATAGGCTAGGTTCTTAGGCTATAATTTCACTCATCTGACAAGTTTATGTTAAAGCTCAGTTAAAGCTGAGTTAGTCTAGACTTAATTACTTTAACTTAACTTAACTTAACTTAACTTAACTTAACTTAACTTAACTTAACATATCCAATCAGCTGATGAATTTAATTCTGTAGCTGAATAGTTTTAGATCTCGACACTTAACAAACTCCAGCTTTCCATGACTCGGCACCAAAAAAAAAAAAAAAAGGTTCCGTACGTCATGCGGACTGCGCCCCTCGTGGCCGGTTGGGCGGGAGTGGGGGGTAAAACCGTTGGGATTAATTATTATAATATTTTGGCCAACCTGTTATATGAGAAACTGTGTTGGTGGTTAGTCAAATCTTAACTTACCGTAAGAAACTTAGGAACCTATAGATTTTAAATTCTTAAGTTACGGCTTTACGGAAATTGAGAGAGAGGAGAGAATCAGGCTTGCCAGATTTAGGTTTGTGTAATTCTCAAAAATAAATGAACGCAACAATTTTTTTGCATACATTTTTTTGATTTGGCATTATAGACGCCGAACTGTCAAACAGCTGAAAAAGAAAATACACAAACAAAATATGTTCGCTTCTGGCTTAAGTTGACGTGTTGGGTAATCATTGACAATTTCTTACGGTAAGTTAAATTAAGTTAAGTCTAGACGTACTGAGCTTTTAGTCTAGACTTAACTTCCGTAACTTAACTCAACTTAACTTAACTTAACTTACCTTAACTTAACTTAACTTAAAATTTGGCCAACCTAATATATGAAAACCTATGTTGGTGGTTAGTCAAATCTTAACTTACCGTATGAAACTTAAGAACCTGTAGGTTTTAGATTCTTGAGTTACGGCCTTACGGAAATTGAGAGCGGTGAGAGAATCAGGCTTGCCAGATTAACGTTTGTGTAATTCTCAATAATAAATGAACGCAAACATTCTTTTCCCATGAATTTTTTTGAAGTGGCATTATAGACGCCGAACTGTCAAACAGCTGAAAAAGAAAATACAAAAAAAAATATGTTTGCTTCTGGCTTAAGTTGACCTGATGAGTAATCATTAACAATTTCTTACGGTAAGTTAAATAAAGTTTAATCTAGACTAACTGAGCTTTAAGCTTTTATTAGGGAAGCAGAAAAATCACGAGGTGTCAGGGTTAGACATTTATTATAGGGATACAAAAGATTTTCTAGATTGTAGTGTCCCTTATTATATTACACCCAATGAACTCAATAGCCACTAACTAACATAATAGCAAATGAAAAACCGTTTTCGAAAGTTGAAGTCTCTTCATTTATGCGGCCACATCAAGACACGTTTTAAAAATGAAAGAAGAAGCTCTATCAAAAGCTAATCAAAATGTACAAGCGCCATTTATAAAAAAATGCCTATGTGAAAACAGAATAATCTATACTTATATACATACTTGCTGACGTGGTGACAAAAAAAAAAATAAATCAGAAACTTTTCATATCACCCTAATACTAATATGTATGTACATACATATGTATGTATCAAGTAAGATGTTTATAAAATCACTTACATGGGGAAGCTTGCGCTCGTTTGTATGCTTGGAAATATGTGTATGACGCGCTATAGCAGCAGAACGCGGCGATTGCTCATTAAGTAGTGGGCTACGGTATTGAAGGTGTCTGGGACGCTGGGGTGATGAGGTGATTTGGCTAAATGTTTTGTTTCAAAATTCAAATTAAAATCCGCTAGCCAGCATAGCGAGCATGCCACAGCAGTGGGCAGCCAAAGGAATACAATTCAGTGCGTAAATTTTTGTGAATTTGCTCGCTCGACATGCTGCTCAGTCAGTTAGATATTGGAATTTGCTTTCGACGTGCCGCAGAGCGGATGATCGGTTTCGCAGAATTTAGTGCAAACTCAATATTTTCGAATGTGCCGCCTTGTCGCACTGCTGAGCTTTGTCCATTTATTTTTGGTTGTACTTCGCCTAGCGCCATCCGTCGCCATAGTTGACGCTGACAGCTGTTGGAATGACAGTCAGCAGTGCCTTATACATGCAACACTACATCGCGCCGATGAGCCGCCGCTTTCCGCTGGACTAACAGTGGAAATCGACTGTCAAACAAAAGTTGAGCTACCTCCGGCTGGCGAGAAAAATCATGCGCCCACATTGCTGCTGCGACGCCTAGAGCATGCGGAAAGTTTGCTGCTCGATGGCTGCCACACACCGTTGGGTGTCGAAACGTACGGCATGGAATACCTGCCCAACTGTGACACTGTGCCGCAAGTGTACATGGAGCGTTTCCATGCAGACACACTGCAGCCCTTCAATTGCCCAGGTGCGAACAACAGCGAAATGCAGGTGGAGCTGCTGCGTTACCGCAACAATGAGTTGGCCACCATTGGAACCGATACGTTTGCGAATCTGCCGCAATTGCGTGAACTGTACTTCGCGGGCAATACACTGCGTCACATTGCGCGCTCGGCTTTTGATACGCTGCGCGTGGTGGAGCGCATACATATCGCGCACGAACCGTTGTTGGCGCTCAAGGACGGCGATTTGTTCGAGCACACAGGCGTTGCTGAGCTACTGCTCGTGCAGTTGAAGCATATCACCTCCGATCTATTTGGCCACCTGCCTGAGACGTTGCGCCACATACACGTCGTACGCACAACCTTCGACGATGACGCCGTGGTGGTGAGTAATCCACAGCTGCTGCGCAATATATCAATCACCGGTTGCACCTTGAAATCTTTCAAGCTGCTCGAATCCGCGCAAACTACAAGCGTGCGGTACATAAATTTGAGTGGCAATGCTTTGCAAGATTTTTGTGTGGATTTTATCGGTGTTGCTAGCAACGCTTCCATTGCGGGTGTGGAAACGCTTGATTTGAGCGAAAATGAACTCACGCAACTGCCGCTGTCATGGCTGAGTGGTCTGATCAAACTGCAACATTTACTATTGCGCGGCAATCAGCTAAATATGCTCTCATTGCCGGAATTGATGTCGGCTGTGCCGGTTGTGGCGTCATTAGATTTGCGCGGCAATCAATTGGCAACTTTACACAATGCTGCCGCTGCATCAGTGTTGAGTAGGGAGCAAGTGCGTATAAAAATCGATCAAAATCCGTGGAACTGCTTGTGGTTGCTCGAATTCGCGCACACACATCCGGAGAAGTTTCGCGTTTTCCAATACGAAAAATACATTTCGCAAATCAATGTGAATGGATTGAAATGCGTGCCAGAAGAGGTGCTCGCTTTGCCCGAAAACGCTACGAAGAGCGAATCGCATACGAACGCTGCAACAACAACAATAACAACAGCGACGACGGCGACGGCGACCTATGTGCATGGCGTTCAAGTTCAGGAGCAGCAGCGTGGCGGCGTGGTCAATGCCTCTACCTACAAGCTAATCTATGGTGGTCCGTGGGAATATAAACGCAGCCAACGCGCAGAGGCTTTGATAATCGTATTTATGTTACCAGTGGGCGTGGCTTTGCTCTTCCTTTTACTTTACATGTGGATAAACTGCCAGAAAGTGTTCCATTTGTCCTACTATCGCTCCTTTTCATGGCCGCAGCGCAACATAGGCGGTCGCTTCAGAAGCGCTGAGCGTTTCGATGTGGTGCGTCAACTGCCGCCCACCCCAAACGCACTTAACGGCAACACAAACAACAATGAGGACTATGAGACGCCTTTGAGTGGCATCGGCCCTGTTTGCAATTGCAACAATATCGGTACGCCGACATATGCGAATGAGAAATGCCGCAAATTACATCACATCACCTATGAAGAATTGCCCTCCGAGCAGCCGTACAAAATCTATGAGGAGATAATTGGCGATGATGCGGCGGACACCGAGACGTATGCGCAACCTTTTTACGATCATCTGTCGTTTACGCATCCCGAAAAAAGTGATATGACTGATAATATGTGAAGCTTTGTTTGCGCGGAGGTGTATAAATTTTGAAGTAAGTGCATGTATTGAGTATGCGTGTATGTATGTAATAGCGTTTTGATGTATAACCGATGATATTTTTAATCAATGACGGAAGTTATGTGGAGTGATTGAGAGGTAAATAAGTGAATTTAACAATTTTCTTCTCCTTGTTTGGTACTGTACCTGCCTAACCGATTTTGGTAGAATTGAATAAAGCACGCTAGTCGTTGTTCTTCTGTGCCAACTGACGCCAAGTTCTTCTCCACCTGGTTTTTCAATCACAGAAGAAATCTTTCTCTTCCTCTGTTATCAGCATCGCGGTACGCGTTGTATGTTTGCAGAGCTGGAGCGTCTCTGTACATTCGTACGACAAATTATCGAAGTAGCGCTAAGTTATGTGTTTCACCAGCTTGATAAGTGAACGTCACTCAGCTGAGTTATGATAAATAAAATATCACTAAAAGTCATTGATAAGCGTTGCACCAAAATTTTAAATGCTAAGCGAAAAGACCTCAGCGATAAGTTATGCAAATTATCAAAATTTATTACACTGTTAGAAATTTTGGCTTAAAATT
Organism: Rhagoletis cerasi; assembly: GCA_029783565.1. Classification (NCBI taxonomy): domain Eukaryota; kingdom Metazoa; phylum Arthropoda; class Insecta; order Diptera; family Tephritidae; genus Rhagoletis; species Rhagoletis cerasi. The sequence goes on along the minus strand of JAPVRG010219597.1, from coordinate 5,829 downwards.
TAGACTTCTTTGGTCTGTATATAGGACACGACCGAAAAAATACTAAAGTTTAAACTTTGGAAAATGCAAACATCCTTTAGTCTTTTGAGGTTTAAATTTTAGCCCAGAGTCTGACTATTTTTTAAGTCCGTGAAAGCGATAAATGTGCCATTTTGATCGCGCCGCTCCAACAGTCACAATGGCTGAGTGAGAAAAGCACTACTGCTCGATTCCAGAGATCCGAGGTTCAAATACTGGCGGAATGCATTTTTCTTTTATTTAATTCATGTTTTTTATTATAGTTTTAAAATTTTCTTTAAAAAAAATTAAATTCACGTATTTTTCATTTTACATATTTAAATTTAAATAATTCAACTTAACTTACATTGATTTAATTTGAAAAGTCTTACCTCCAATCGGACTTGAACATGCGATCTCAAAACCTGAAGCAGTAGCCTTCACGCGACGCCACAGCCGACACTTGTGAGAAAACGAATTATTTGCGTTTTAGTTTTGCTCGAAATTGTCAAACTGGGTTAATTTAAGACCAAGAAAATCTCAGAATTAATACTTGAAAAGGCCAAATATTCATACTTTAGGATTTTAAATGTGATTGTTAGAGCAAAGAAAGCATAAAATATACATCTTTGGAGAATTAATTTTTCTTTAGTATAGTGAAAGTTTAAAACTTATACCTTGAAAATGTACTTTTTGCAGTAAACTTCCTAAAATTTTAAATTAAAACCTTAAAACCTTAAAGGTAAGGTCTAAAAAATATTCCAATATTTCTAATAGATTTTACTTATCAATTATAATTTTTCATTTGGCTAATTTTAGCATTATTTTGCTGAAAGTAATTCTACCTATCATATCAATGATAATTAAAATTTATTCAGCATGAATGAATCAACCAGTACTTTAACACGTGCTTCGATAAAATATTCACACAAAACAAGTAATTAACAAGTAAAGAAGTCTAAGTTCGGGTAAAACCGAACATTAAATACCCGACGCACGTATGAATCATCGTTTTTTTTCACGATGCTGAAATCCACAGGTACGTGGTAAAACGGGGGTGGGGTTTTTATCCTTTTTCAAACATTATCGATAATTTAGCTGTGCTTGGTAGAAATCGGTAAAGCGGTTACCGATATAAATTTAAGTAGTCCTGAGTGGGCGGTGTCAAGCCCCTTTTCCCTAAGTCCATAAAAATCTTACTTCTTGTTACGAGATTATTGTGAGTACCAACTTTGAGTAAACTACCGTTTCTAAATTTCGAAATATAGAATTTTTAATATTTCTGAAATTTACCGTTAAGGTAAATGTACATAATTCCGGGGACTAAGGATTTTTCTCACGTTTACAATTTTTTGCGGTGAAACAATTGAATGCAAATTAAAAAATCAAAATGTTCCATTTAAATCGATCAACTAAGATTAGTTTCCAATTATCGTTAAAGGAAAATAACTATCGTTATTATTTATATTAATAAAATTAATGGCACTTGCATATGTCTCTAATTCCGTGGCAAAAAGTTCCTGATGTAGCTAATTCCGTGAAAAGGCGTCCCTCATTCCAGCCTATGTAATAAGTATACAGATTTAATTTTATAAAAATAGGAATATCTTTATTATCAAACTTAAGAAGTAGTTTTTAAGCAAAAACTAACCGACTTCAATGCTCACATAAAAATTCAGGAGTACCGTTAGTTTCTTCATGGTCGAATGATCGGATATAAACAGAATTAGTATGGAGCCATCCATGGGGTACCATCTTTCCGATAAAAAAAAAAGAATGGAAAACGTTTCACGTTGTTCAAAGTTGTCCGCTAACATACATACATTCAAAATATATTCCGACGAATTGATAACCTCCTCCTTTTTTAAAGTCGGTTAACAATTAATTTTAATTCAAACACAAAACAAAACTTTTATTCACCAAAATTTTAGATTCATACTCGTATTATAGAAATTGGGTTATGAAGAACTTGATCACAAACAAAAGTCATTCCTCTCTTCTTCTGCGGCAGTCAGAACAGTTGGTCCATTTTGTTTAGTATATATATTTTTTTTTGATTTTGTTTCGTGGTCTGATCAGGTATCTTGTATAATTTTGCAGCTTTATATATGCATGTTTAATAAATTCTTGATTTTTGATATCATTCAGAGCTGCGACCAAATCTTTTATGTAACCATTTTTGGCATTTTTGTTGTAAAATAAAATTATACAAGTTTTCTCGGGGTTCTCCGTTTCACCTTTCGAGTTTTATTTCCACTTTCATTCGGATTCCAGAATCTACCTGTACGAGTAAAACTCGGAAAGTGAAACACAAACCCCGAATGTCGGACTTGCAAAACTTGCCTGAATAACACAGGCCTGCGATCATTTCCTCTTTAAAAAAAAACTAATTAGAAATTTAGGTAAGCATTAGGTACAAAGCTACAAAAAAATAATTTAAAAAAAAATTCCATCACGCAAATTATCCTAGAAAATTCATTTTTAATTTTCCTTAGTTTCACCGAATTTTATTAGCATTAAATTCGAATTTCCATGTCTTAGGTGTACTTAGTCTCTTTAGGGGTACTTTTTAACTAATACTGTTTGTTTTTTAAGTTAATTACTTCTTGGATTTCACGAAAATATGATGTTTTTAAATTTAACGTATCAATATATTAAAAAAAAAAAACATAATTATTGGTAGGAGAAAAAAGTTAAAATTCGCAGGCCTGTGTAATCAGCGAGTGGAACAAAAATTTTAAATTACTTATTTGCAAAAGTAGGCGCTTTTTTGAATTAATTGTGGACCGATATCAATTAAATGCTCATGTAAATCGTTGCGCCGCAAATACGTTCTTCTCTTCTTATTGCTTTAACGTAAATGCGTGGTATAGCACGGAATAAAGAACATGTAAAATTCTCAGAGCATAAATCCGTGACATCAATTTTAACCTTAAATTAATAAATATCATCATATTTTTCTGTTCAATTATCAACATGAACTCAAAATCATGATAATGAAAAAAATTCTTGATAAATTTTCAACATTTAACTGTAAATAATGTAAGTACAAAAATTCTATAATGTCAATGGGCAGGTTCAGAAGGCGCAGCCGTTGTTAAAAAAATCAGTGATTAGTGAGCGAAATTATGCGCCTTCTGAACGGCTTGATACATTAGCTGTCAAACAACATGTTTTTTCAAATGATCAGAAAAATATTACGCTCATCAAATACTGAACTGTTGAGTTGATCAAAAGTACACAACAACGCGTTCTGAAGGTATAAGCACAACAGTTACTGAGCTGTTGCGCCTTCTGAACGTGCCCAATATTTCATTAGAATGTAGTGAAGCACAGATATTTATAATTAAAATATTAAGGTTTAGGGTAATAAAACTATAGTACGGAATTACCTCAACAATTTCTTTAGGGTTCAATATAATGACAAAAAGACTTAACGAAATAGTTTTTGTAAGAATTTAAATCAGAATAAGAACAAATGTAAAGTGTTGAAAAGTCCTATTTCCGTGTTAGGCACGGAATTATGCACCTTGTGAACGAAATGTGTCCATAATTACGTGAATGAGAAATATCATCATATTATTAGTTTTTAAAAATTAAAGTTTATGGTAGTATTTTTTATTTGATTAAAAATTCTACCAATTCCTTATTTAAATGAAAAAGCCGGATTTTAACGGAATTACGTACTACCCCGTAATTGTGTGCATTTAATAATAATAATAATAATAGATTGGCGCTCACACATATGTTAGTGTTTGGCCGAGCTTCTCCTCCGATTTGTGGCGTGCGCCTTGATGTTGTCACACAAAGGGGAGGGACCTACAGTTTTACGCCGACTCCGAACGGCGATTGTATTTTTATGAGAAGCTTTTTCATGGCAGAAGTACCCTCGGAGGTTTGTCATTGCCTTCCGAGGGGTGACCGCTGTTAAGAAAAAACCTTTTTTCTACATTTTTTTTGCGATGTTGCTTTGACCAGGGCTTGAACCCAGGCCTGCGGAGTGGAAGCGCGCACTGCTTACCACTACACCACAGCGGCCATAATTGTGTGCATTTACGTTATATGAAAAGTGGGCGTACTTTTAGCCCGATTTCAACCATATGTAATCATAAGTGGGCGGTGGCACGCCCACTTCCTAAAAATTTGTTATACTCGTACTTCTTGCTAAGGAATTATTGCAAACATAAATTTTGAGTAAATTATCTTCAGTACTTACTGATTTATCGCAGATTTTGTATTTCTGCAAATTGCTGTTATATGGGAGGTGGGCGTGGTTATTGTCCGATTTTAAAAATTTTCAGCAATTTTCTATGTTGGACCAACATTAACCCTTGTGTCAAGTTTGGTAGAAATTGGTACAGCGTTTACCGAGATATACATATAAATCCATAAGTGGGCGTGGCTACGCCCCTTTTTCCAAAATTCAAAATATTCTTGTTACTCGTTAATATATCATTGCATATATCAATTTTAGGTCAATGAGCTTCAGCAGTTACTAAAATATCGCAGTTTTTATATTTCTGAAAATTACCGTTATATGGGAGGTGGGCGTGGTTATTGTCCGATTTCACCCATTTTAAATACCATCCGTCCTTATCCAATAGAAGTACGTGTACCAAGTTTCGTTGAGATATCTCAACTTTTACTCGAGTTATCGTGCGGACGGACGGACGGACGGACAGACAGACATGGCTTAATCGATTTCTCTTTTCATTCTGAGCATTTTGGTATACATATGCAGAGAACATAGAATAACAAGAAGGTGCAAAATTTTGGAACGCAAAATGTCATGAATCCACGACGTTATTCGCCGCTGTTATCTTAACATTCGCCATGCAATTTACCTAGAAACTTGATTGTAAAATCACTGTAGAAACCTAGTAGCACTGTTAAGCCTCTCATCAAATATGTTCCACTGAGTAGTTTGCACCTTCTCGTTTTTATAAGTTCTCTGCATATGTCTATATCGTTCTCGATTCCTTTAGGCTGTTACAAACAACCGTTATGTGAACAAAGTTATAATACCCTTATGCACACAGTGCACTCGGGTATAAAAAGTTAAATTATATCGACCCCCGCACCCCCTAATGGCTAAATATTTTGTGGAGTTATTTCTTCCCATTTAAGTAACACACGTTCTAAATATGAAAGAAATCGGACCATAAATACGCCTGCTTCACCTATTTGTGGAGTTCTTCCTTTTTATGTAAGTAATATAGTTCCAAATATGAACCAATTCGGTATTTGAAAATATTTCGATTTGTCTTCGGGTTCTGAGTGGAATGCGAAGTTTCAAGTCTATATCTCATCGGGAAGTTGGTTACAAATTTTTTGAAGCTTGATAAAAACTTGTAAAAATGCTTCGATTCGAACTATTAAATTTATTAGAGGAGGAAAATCCGAAAACAAGGCGTGTTACGAACGAACAAATCAACTGCAATTTAGATTTTGGTGTGGAAGAAATTTTTCGGCTATCTTGTAGCCAAATCGAAAAAATTTTATTAAAAATTGGAGCATACCTACAACACAGCAGTGAGCGTAATAATTCTTCTTCTTCTTCTTTATTGGCGCTGTAACCGCCTAACCGACTTTGGCCGAGTCTGAAACAGCACGCCAGTCATTTCTCTTCTGTGCCAACTGACGCCAATTGGAAATGCCAATTAAAGCCAAGTCTTTCTCCACTTGGTCTTTCCAACGCAGAGGAGGCCTTCCTCTTCCTCTATTACCAGCATCGCGACCCGCGTTGAATACTTTCAGAGCAGGAGCGTTTCTGTCCATTCGAACGACATGACCTAGCCAGCGGAGCCGTTGTATCTTAATTCGCTGCACTAT
>JAPVRG010219593.1:0-11928 GCA_029783565.1 Rhagoletis cerasi | reverse complement strand
CAGTGTTAATTTATGAAGAGCATTAGCTCGGTCAGTGTCTACGAATTATCATTATTTCTGGTATTTTATTTTCAATTTTTATTTAATTTTTTATTTTTTAATAATGCTTTGCGTTTTTATTTGAATTATTTTTTGCGAAGCAGATTGTCGGAGTTTAGTCGTCGCGTATGTAGCTGTTGACTTGGCTATAACCTCTTGTATGGTGTCAGTTAGAGTTTCTTTTTGACAACTATACAACATCCCTCTGTGGGCTCTGTGGGTTTTTGTAAAAAGCCATAATGTCGTATACAATCAAAGTAAAAGTCCTTTTCTTTTTGTACGATTGAAAATTCGATTGAGCGTACGACATAAAGTTTAATTACTGTTATAAAAATATTCGAACAAATTCTTGAAAAAAGTTGATATGGAAACTAAAGCTACGAGTGAGTAGATATTAAAGATGTGTGAAAATAAAATATTGCGATTTTTTTGGTGATAAAATCTAATTTTCTTGTTACCTAATAAATCATTAGATTTTTCTTAAATATTGACTTTACATAAGGCTATGAATTTTGGATAGTTTTGGCTAAAATACAGTTATTAAAAAATAAAAGTATTAAATTTTGTGAGCTTACGTCGCAACATTTTGTGTTGCGATTTTTGCGATATCTAAGAAAACGGCTGCTTTCGTAGGTTATCTTGGTACTGTCAGTAGTGAACTATTTACCGTTTGGAATTGTTAATGAATTATGTATATCACTTCAATTCTATTGCATGCGGCCCACGTTTTTCATATTAAGTCTCTAAAATTTTTCATAATGACTATTGTTAAAATTTTGAAAATCAAAACTTATCAAGGCAAATTCTATAAGTCTAGGAAAAATTATTTTTTACTTTTTAGTCTACTTAAATAAACGTGGTATATTAAAAAGTTTTTTTTATTTGATTTTTTTTTCTACTTCAGAAAAAACTTTTTGTCTTAACTGCATAGCTTTTACTATAATAATGATTTTGTCTGAACTCCATAACTTTTTTTAAAAAACTCCGCCCAGATTACGAATCGTCGCCCATTCTGTGAGCACTTTTCGAACTACTTCTCATTAACTGAGTTTCCATCGATGCGACCCATCTGCTTCTAGGTCCGGCCTTTTCATTCGGAGTATACTTTCTGCGTAGCTGCTTATTACTAACCAGTTTTCTCGAGGCCGTGCCGCTCATGCTGCCATCGCGAGCAGTTAAAGAAGTTGAGCTCCACGGTGCTATCTTTGGAGTCGTCATATATGCATTTGGAATCCGCTGTTTTGCGGAATTTCGGAAGATAATTTCTGAAGCACTCGCGTACGGATTAAAGCTGTGTGTTGTAATAGCTTCTTTATGTTGACCTAGCGTTATAATGTTTCTAATGTCCAGCCATCCACCTGCCTCGCGTTTCTCTATTCCACTGTTCTTGCCACTGTGTAATGTGTGGAACTTGATTCTTTTCTCTGTTCGACTTATATGCGTGCTATATCTTTATCGTCACAGTTACCAGCGGGTTTTCTCTCTTGGGCTAGAAGTTCTATAAGTATATGCCGTTCCGCTTATGACTAGTACGGCGGGCTCAGACATCGTACTGTATGCACAGGCGAGTCGGAGAGCTGTAGTTCGCTGCACTTAGGTTATAATTTATCCTGCCAGAATGTGGTTGACATCAGCAGTTTCCTTTTGCATTGCGCATTAGTCTATTCGGTGAAACTCCTGCCTTGGTGATATTTTTCTTGGCGTGCTCTATTTGTGCGGTAAATTTCAGCATGAGGCCAAGCCTTACGACCAGGTAGTTTACTACTCTTCTTGTTGATATCTCCGCGTCACATATCTATAAATTAACTTCCAACGGTATGTGCTTAGTTGTGAGTAGAAGAACTTCAGTTTATTTGTCATCAGTTCGAGGCTGTGTGCTACAAACCAATATCGTTCGTTCTTATCGTTGCCTGTGCTGGTTATGATGGATTCAATAGCTCCAATTACTGATTTTCCAGGTCTAAAACTATCATTGACCAAAGCTTACCTACACCATCGGGGAAGTTACAAGTCGTCAAGTGCTTTTATAACTTCATCCACTTATATTGATTTACGAAGCGTGACGTTGCAAAAGTAACCACCTTCCCCAATGTGTACGTCTGTTGGGGTTGGAAGAGCTGTGAAGGTGTTATCGGTAGCTTCTGAAAGGCCGTCTCATTTTTCTTCTTTTTTATAAGTTAATATATAAAACGTGGTCCGTGGAAGCAAAGTCGGCGGGTTTATTATTCGAATTGATAATGGGAGGACAGCCTGATGCAACCGTTTTACAGACTTGAATGCCAAAGCTCCTGGAAATGTGTTAAAGTCACCTACTTACTACCGCGCAGTTTTCGCCTTTGAGGAGCGCAACTATGTCCGGGTATTCACAAGCCGTACAGCAGATGATAGAAGTTATATACTTATATGTAAGTTAAATATTTCGAGCTCGACATCACCCGCCCTGATAGCTATGTCCTGACAATCTAGGGTGGTATCCCTGCGGTCGATGTCTTCTTCAATGAGACGATATTGCAGAGAATGGCGTCGTATGGACGCTAAGCCTCGCTCGCAGTCCTTACGAAGCACACTGAGGCTGATCGGTATGGGCGGTAAAAGATAGGTGAAGTTGTTAACTTGGTCCTGTTGAGCTTGTCGCTGTCGCTGTCTCCCGACAGAGAGATGGGAATCGTTTTCCGACTATGGAGTCAAGCCCCAGTTTTTTGATGGCTACTTTATTCCAAAGATCCTTTATTGTTATCCAGCTTTACTTTAAATGCAATTTAATTTAACTTTTTTTTATTCAATTGTATTGCATTAAATTTAATTTAATTTTCTTCTGTTTAGTTCAATTAAATTGAGTTTCATCTCATTTTTTTTGTCTACTTCAATTTATTTTATTTTATTACACTTTATGTATTTGCATACCATATTAATTATTTTATTTTACTTTGCTTTACTATATTTTACTTTGATTTATTTTACTTAATTTTTTATTTTTTCTATTTTTTGTTTCATATTTCATTTTTTTATTTAATTTAATTTTATAAATTTTATTTTATTTGCAGTTTGCATATGTTATGCGGTTTCCTTTTTTCTTTTTTGTTTAATCTAATTTAATTTTTTTTATTTTAGTTTATTTTATATTTCATATTTTATTTTATTTTTTAATTTAATTTTATTTTATGTTATTTTTTACTTTGTTTTATTATACATATCGCACACTAAATACAAAAGTGGCACAACTCGGAAAATTACAAATGCTCAGGAGAGGCAAAAACAGTCTATGTAGTAATGATTGTAATATTATAGTCAAATTGAGTTCCATTAATAAGAAGACCCTCTTGAAAGAAAGCCTTGCTGAAGTTTTATAGAGTTTATATTTTTATTGAGGAAATAAAAGATAATTTTGAATTATGACTGTTGAACTCAAATTTTTTCATTTGACGAGAGGTATTATCTAAAATAATACACATGATTGTACCTACTTTTTTTAGCTAAAGAGACTCAATTCGAAATAATTCACCTCAAAATTTAACATTTATTGCAATAATAGCGACACAACTTGGAATGGTAGCTTTAGGCGAAATAAAACTATTCAGTCGTGCTTAGGCTCATTGACACAACTAAAAATAATACTCTTTAGTTGATACTGCGCAAGCGAAGCAAGCGACGCAAAAAACAGAAACACAGACACAACGGTACTTTTCCAATTAAAGAAGATAGTGATGCCAAAGAAATTACTGGGGCACTTAGAGATGTGTTCTGTGAATTGGTTTATGGAAAAAATCGATTTTGAAAAATTCTTAGTTGTGCCGCTTTTGTATTTAGTGTGCGATATGTATGTACTTTCTTTTATTTTATTTTTTTTTTTTTTGTTTTTTGTTTTTTTTTGGCCTACTAATAATTACATTCAACAATCTTATTGCGTTTGAGGCCGTTTTTAATGAGAAATCTTTTTGGAAAAAACAACATACTTTACACATGGTAGAAGTTATAGCTGCTATTTCGAAGATCACCACATTTCCTCATCAGAATTTTTCATCGGGTTCTCTGGAACATTTTTCATTTTATTTCATGTTTTTTTAATTCTTTTAATTTTATTTTACTTTTATTTTTCATTTAATTTAATTTCATAAATATTTTTTTTTTATTCTTCTTTCTCATTTTACTTTGTCTTTTAATTTATTTCACTTATTTATTTTTTTCTGTTTTATTCTACACAGATTTATTTAGAGTACATATTATTTTTATTTCATGTTCCTTTCCTCTATATTTATTAAAAAAGTGTGAATAGTTGCATCTATATACACACACACATATTAGTAATCAAATATTTGCCAATGGATTATTTCCGCTAACCACCAACAACACGCCAAATGGCGCTAGGCGCATGTTTTCTTAACGCAACCAGCAAACTACACCATTCCACGGTTCTCGTTATTGTTGCAATTTTTTAATGCACAATGAGTGCATATAGTAAATACAAAATATTCTCTCTCTCTCTCTCTCTTATATATATATATATATGATTGCAGAAAATCCTGACGAACCGGCTTTTAAATGCTTACATTTTTCGAATTGTGTTTTGTGTAGAAATTATGCTGCCGTTTTTGTTGTTCTCATTCCGGGCGATGCCTGCAAGTCATATCTTTGCTGTTGACTGCCTGCATTTGTTATCGTTCAAGCTAGTGGCCGCTTATTTCAACAACATTGCGCCCCGAAAGCTTCGCTGTAGATTATTGCTGTTTGATTGTTGGCAGAGGTTTGCTGTAAAAATTGAAATTTCGCAAAATTTGCCATAATTTGGCTTTTGCGATTACCGCTTTTACGTGAAGTTGATTCAATCTGTTTGCACTCATGTGTGAAATTTGAGTGTAACTATAGACCCGAGGTCAATTTTAATTTCAAGAAACATTAATATTTCTTAAGAACAAAATGTGAGCTTAGCTTGATTTGGAGTCTATTTATTACGCAAAAAGCAAAGTAATAAATTAATATCTTGTTATTATATTTATTATTAATAATCTTGTATTTATATTTATTTTTGTTTATAATTCTCAAAGTAGTAAAAAGAGATTGGTGTCTCTTTTATAAATAATCTATGTATGCACTTTAATTATCAGGTTCGCTACTTAAGTCTTTCGTTTTCCATAGCTTTTGTACAAATGGACGCAATAAATTTGTATTCAATTGAATTGTGTGCATTTATTTTATACATATTGACATGTATTAAAGATTGATGCAGCCAATACTTACTTGTTGTCCTAATTTTTGCATTACTGCGCAAAAAAGACTCTCAAATGGGCAGTGAGTAGAGATATCTCTTAATATGAATGGTAAATATGCAATTAGTCGCGTCAATGCTAAAGATCACACATCTTAAGTAGGTAGTTGATCATGACGAATGAAGACAGCTAATGTCAATAAGTGTTTAGGTAAAACCATGCCAATGATGCAAAATAGTAGGGTAAAAGAAAATCAATAAAAGCAAGTGCGGCATTGGAAAATAAATTTGTTCAATAAAGTAAAATAAAATAAAATAAAATAAAATAAAATAAAACAAAATAAAAATGTATAAAACAAAACATAAAATAATATTAAGTGAAATAAAAAAGTATTGAATATATAAAAAAAATTAAAATTAGTTGAAATAATATTTCAAAAAAATTTTAAACAAAAAACGAAAGTAAAAAATAAAAAAGCAAAATAAAAAAGTACAGAAAATAAAATGAAAAATATATAAAAATAAAAAAAATAAATGTATCAATGCGCGAAGCTGTACTCTAATTGAAAGAGAAAACTAGGTCAACCGTTTTTACCAGCAAAACAATCAATCGCGATGAAAAGCCGCTTTTTATGATATATGAAGGCGCATGGGTAAGCACAAACGCACACACATTGTTGTCCACTTATACTACTCTGTCACTACGAAACAACAACAATAATGGACATCTTGGTCAATCAAACAGAAGGCTTGCAATTTGGCGGTTAAGTGGATTTCCCCGGTTAAGGTGATGGTGCAACAGATGTATTTATTTGTAATATGTAGATATATATATGTATGTATTATTGTTTTATACTTGGCACTAACAGCGTGTTGTGCGATTTATGCGAACATGTCAGGACGAGGTTTTTTTATTTAACATTTGTGTATTACTTTTCAAATGGCATGAATTTGATAAAACATTAAGGGAGATATCGTCTGGTAACAGAAAAATACCTTTGAGAAATAAGTATATAGATATTTTCATAAACTACTCACCAGATTACGAGATGGATCGTACCACAAAAAAAAATCCAAATATATTTAAAGCCATTCTCTCGACTGCCTGTTAAATTTATCTTCCCGGTAAATACGTGGACTGTTTTATAGGTCCCATGCATATAGCAGGCAGTCGATACGTCCATACCTAAGCTTAGCGAAAACGGCCCTTGGAAAGCCAAATGGAAAGAGCGTTTCCCACGACTGCCGGGTCTACGTAACCGGAACGACCGCCCAAACTGCTATCTTGAGAATAGTAAGAAGCGGGTACTTCTTTGCGAATGCCCAGTTATCAGACACATGGATGAGAAATACTGTATGCAAAGGTTTATGTAGTATACCCAGCGCCAGAAGCCAGAAGCGCTAATGCGTCTAAGGATATGCTTACACGACTTACACCGAGATTTAGAGAATTTGCGTGAGCTGAGGCTCAATGTAAGAATAAAGCTATAATGAACACAATGTCCCATTTGCCACCGTACTGGTATCAAAAGCTTTTTGGACTCTTCCCTCAATTTATTCACTATTTGTCAGCCAATTTAGTTCGTCGCTGCCGAGAAAGATTGCGAATAATTAATTTGTATTTATGTGAATTCCGCAATTCCGCTTAATTAGCATAGTTTTATCATCACCGCAACCATTTTAGTTACGAAATTGACTGAGACAGTGGTCACACACATTAGCTAGTTTATTACAACTCGTGAACTAATAGCAATCATAATATATTTCAATAATCGAAATTTTACTAATATTATAAATGTGAAAGTTTGTATATTTGGTTGGTTGTTACTCAATCAGATAAAAACGGCTGAACGCATTGAAATGAAATTTGGTACGTATATAGCTTACTGTCTGAGTTAATATTTAGCATAATTTTATTCTTGAAAAACTGTGCGGCTTTTTGAAAAGGGGCGTGGCAGGAACCGATCTATTCGAACAATTTTGTTTCGCGTTTCTTAACCGAATTGAATGACTGTTTTACAGTTGTTTTTCCGGTAGGTGGGCCAGGGACCGATCTATTCGAAAAAATCGTATTTATAATCCGATTTGCTTGAAATGTAGGACGTAGAAAGATAATTGCTTGGTTTAACTTACTTATATAATACTTTCTTCTATTAAAAAAATCGTATTCATGGTCCGAGTGGCTAAGAACCATTTTCGCGCGCCTTTCTTAACCGAATTAAATGGTTGTTTTACAGTTCGAAAAGTGTTTTAAGGCGCCGCAAAGCAAGCGGCTATAGGCTAGTCTTCTATACATATCAAAATTAAATTTCTTTCGTATGACCGCGATGCCTGAACAAACGGCTCAACCGATTTCGATTCTGTAAAGTGTAATTTCTTTGAACTTCTGTGTGAAAGGTTTTTTCGATAAAAAAAATTCAACACTTTTGGTTGTTGTTGCCAAAAAGTGAAGAAAGCTGAGACGATTTAACGATTTTATAGAGTATGCTGTACATTGTATGTCACTGAACTACCAAACGACTGTACAGATTTGGGTCATATTTGGAATATATATTAATTTAGTTCATACTACAACAAAATAGTATAGCAAAGTGTAAGTCGGAAGTTTCTAAAAATTGCGTTGATTTTTGATATTTTTTTTTGCTCACAGTGTCATACGTTGTATGGAAAAATAAAAAGTATGTTCGACAATTATTTTGTATGGAAGAAAATGCACAACACCGTCAACAAAAAAATTGCCAAAAATCAACGGAATTTTTTAGCCACTTGAAACTTGCACTATGTTATACTAGAATTGAATGGGCTATAAAACTGCATACGCAAAATTTTACTAAAAAATCCTATTAGAAAGTTGGCAATTTTTATGAAAATTTATTGAATTTTCCTGAGTTTTGCAAATAGTTTAGAGATTCTAATTGTATGTATTTTGTTGTATTATGAGCTGCGTTTTTATAAAAAAAATTAGTTGAAAGAAATTAAAATAAAAAACTTTGCAAAAATTCTGCGTATGTAGAGTTTTGTCGTCCACCGTATATTTTTGTTGCTATATGCTTTTACTCTAATATTTACATGTACTTATCTGTTCTTCGTATTGCGCAACAAAAGATAAAATCTTAACGCGCTAATGTATTTAACGAAATAAATGAAATGAAATGAAAGGAAATGAAATGAGTATAAGTTAACTGTATAAAAGTATTTTCAACCCAAAATCTTCTTTAATATCTTTTGTCTGACACCGTGAGAAATATTTCAAATAATTTATGAATAAATTTGAATTTGATTTTTAACGACGTGGCAACCCTGCTAAATATAGCTCGGAGATAAAGCATTTTCAAAATCATTTTGATTGAATACCCAACTTTAATAATTCATTTCACTTGTTAAATAATTGGAATTCAATGTTTTAAGCCGGTGGCAACCCTCTTCAAACACCTCAAAAATATTCTTAATGATCAAACTAAAGATTTCTTCACATTTTTTTTGACACCCATATTTTAATATTACATATAAGTTGTGAACACTTTAAATAAATTCGACTTTTCAAACAGGTGGCAATCATCCTCAAAATATGTTTGAACTACATCTTTCGTCTGACTCCCATATGGTGATGTATATTTCAATTACCTAATTATTAATTTTAAATGAATTTGATTTTTTAAACAGATGGCAACCCTACTTAATATGGTTAAGAAATAAAGCTTCTTCAAAACCAAAACGATTGATACCCATATTGTAATAATGGATTTAACTTTTTAAATAATTTTAATTTTTTTTTTAACGTGGCAACTCTTTTCGAAAAAATAGTGAAAGTATTCTATATTTTTGACTGAGTTTAAGATAATATTAGTTTACTTGAAATAAATAAATTCCACACACCCAGCGAAGTAGGTGAGGGCAAACTAGTGAGTATAATTATAAAAAAGAAGGAAAAGTAATAAACAATAAAATGTAAACAATAAACATTGTTTCACAGAGTTGATTTTATGTCAAACTGATATGTTAAAGAGCGAAAACAGGAACTGATACCGACATACATATTATCATGCCGCCTTATCGGTAACTAGTATGTAATTAAACTTAGAAATTCGGAAAGATAAACAAAGGGCATGGCACTACCTATACGACGAATGGGCTGTAGTTACTATATACTTATATATATAAACAGTGGTATATTTATGTAAAAACCTATAATATTAACTTCACTCACCAGCCACTATCAAGATGTAGTAACAGGGAGTTGAATCGCATGCTCGCCGTTCAAGGCGAAAGTTCCCATGTTTACTTTTTGTGGAGTTAGTTAGCTTTGCGATCTACAGCGGTCTCAATGAATAAATGAGCATATTATTATCTGCATACAGCTTACGCTCATTACTTGTTGTTTTTGTGCACCTGTGTTTGCAGTAGAAACAAGATGGGTGTGTGGTATGTTTGAATGTGCGCTTCCACTTAAAGCATATTTGCGCAGTGAAATGACAGGTGATGCTAAATATTTGATGAAATAACAATGACGACAGAGGCAAATAGAAACTCTAAACAAATCTCATATGGCTGCCAAAATATACATATTTACATGCAAACTTGTGTGTGCGGGATTGCTTAATTATGTAGGAGCGGGCAAAAAAGTGGACTTAGCGGAAGATCTAACCCAAAGTTAGCCTGAAAATAAGTTAAATAAATGTTACTATGTAATAGTATGCATAGATCTTGATCAGTTTCTAGAAAAGTATTTAAAATATTCGATATTATTGTATATTTTTGCTCCTAAAACCTCAAAAAGAAAAAAAAAATTGGATCTAGCTAGAACTACTAAAGAGCTAAAGCTACTGATTGGATAGATAGGTGTCTGAGCTTTTCGGAATACCCGCACTCGCTGTAAATTAAAATCAATACAAAACGTGCATAGCATGGTTCGTCTAAAGTTGTGTGATACATGTCTGTTTATCCATTTGGTAGATCACACTTTGATGCAAGAATACAGCGCTTTCGTGGAACTAAAATTAAATTTTAATCATTACTGATGTATTCAAATGAGCCTTTACGCTTTAAAAATTAAATAAAGCCTTAATTCACAAACTTAAACAATAAACATAAACCTCGTGTGACATTTCACACATTTCACATACTTGCTTACACAAATACTTGTGTAGTACATTTGTAGTGTAAATATGTATATGTAGGTATGTAGTTATATGTATTTTGTCGTAAATTTCACAAGCGTTTTATGTAATTTGGTCGAGGACGTAATATTTTGGCAGTCGAGCAAGAAATTAAGGGCGCGTCTGGGTGATGAAAAGATAAATATTTTATCACGAAATAAAATATCTGTTGAAACTAGTTTTAGTCTAAATTGAAACAATCAAACTCATTGGTTTAAAAGAACAAAGAAAAACTTAAAAAATTACGAAATTCAAGCGGAAATTGAAATATAGGCTAATACCTCATTTTTTACTCACCATTTAGTGTTTTGTTTAATTTATATAGAAACTAATTTCAATGAATACGTATTACATACACATACATATTTGCATTTCACAGTGCGATATTTAAACTATCTAGATGGACAAAATTGTTTATCGATATTTTTCGGGTATATTTAGGATGCTGATATCCAATATACTATCAGTTTTCTCTGATTGATTACATTGGCCAACAAAATTTCGCGGCAGAGCTTTTGAGTGCTGATCCCTATAGGATTTTTTCCGTATATTAAGAATCTGTCCTTTGAATTATTCAATTGGCTCTCGTTTTCGAGATATTCGGGATCAAAAGTATCAAAAAACGTATTTTTCGCATTTTTTGAACTTTTGTAACAAAATACCGATGCAATGAGGCATTTTCTGAACAGCATAAAAAGAAAGCTTAAATGTTGTTCTTTTAATCCGAAAGATACAAAAGTTTGTTTCGACAAAATTTGGCAAAAAAAAAATTTTTCTCACCATTATAAATGTGGAAAATGCAACCTAAAATATCCTTCTCTCTTTTCATCACACACATACAAAATTTTTTAAAAGTTGTCTTATTGTAGATGCTTATGCCTTTCAACGTCAGTTTCGAATTCTATCAACGAAAACATAAAATACGTGTCCAGATTTGATTAAAGGTAGAATGTATTCCTCTTCGAATGAGTATAATGATGTTTATGACCAAAAAGGTGCAAAATTTCAACCTACTTACATTTCTCCAGCTATTCCCACGTTTTCGAAATATTTGACAGTTAATTGAGATCCTAAGAGAGAACTAGTACAAAATTAAATGAATTTGATTAAAAAAAAATGAAATTGGTGTTTTTAAAAACAAGCCTTATGTTTAAGGAACCTAATTTTTTACATAAGGAGCTAAAAGATGAGTCTTTTAGCTTTCTTTTTATACTGGTCAAAAGATTATATTCCATTTCTATGTCTTTCTGCAGGATTTCAAAAATACCAAACACCATTTTTTTATCATTTAAATATCAAATATTTCAAAAACTAGTGCCAATTGAGTAACTTGAGGGTCAGATTCGGATTCTATGGAAAAAATCGTATAAAAGCCAGTGGTCACTAGTTGTGCCGCATGCATTTGTTGGAATTTTGTTGAGCCGTATTATTGCGAATTTTACAATATTTTCCATCACCATGTGAAAACATTTGGTTTACAGTCTGTTTAAGCGACGTATGCATCTCCCGCATAAAACCTAGCGCAGGGAA
>JAPVRG010219584.1:0-18050 GCA_029783565.1 Rhagoletis cerasi | reverse complement strand
CTGTGGTGTAGTGGTAAGCAGTGCGCGCTTCCGCTCCGCAGACCTGGGTTCAAGCCCTGGCCAAAGCAACATCGCAAAAAAAAATTTCGAAAAAAGGTTTTTTCTTAACAGCGGTCGCCCCTCGGCAGGCAATGGCAACCCTCCGAGGGTACTTTGCCATGGAAAAGCTTCTCATAAAAATACAATCGCCGTTCGGAGTCGGCGTAAAACTGTAGGTCCCTCCCCTTTGTGTGGCAACATCAAGGCGCACGCCACAAATCGGAGGAGAAGCTCGGCCAAACACTAACATATGTGTAAGCGCCAATCTATTATTATTATTATTATTATTATTATTATTTCATCCATTAATATGCCCCTATATTTGCATAGTCACTCTGGTTCAGTGGATAGCGTAGTCTCATTCACAAGACACTTGGCTCTACATTACGAAATTAAAGCTATTCCTATTTTTAACAGTTAGATTATAATTATGGTCATGATTTCTTACTAACAGTAAGTATTACTGTGTTGAAAATGTGTAAAATAAAACCGGTTTATAAGAATTTTTCTTAATTTGAAAATAAGCAACCGGAGTTTTTTCAAATTGCCATGTTTCAAATAACTCGAAAACCGGTTTTCGAAAAAATGCGAATAATCGAACACCCTAATGACTAGCCTATACCCGCTTGCTTTTCGGCGCCTTGCAACAGCTTTCGGACTGCCAATGAGCTATCTACGCGCTAAATTTCAAGAAAATCGGACCCTAAATACAGTTTTTTCGGATGGATCAGTTCCTGGTCCACCTACCGGAAAAACAATAATTTCTACACGGTTCATTCAATTCGGTTAAAAAACATGTGAGCAAATGGTTAGAATAGATCGGTCCCTTCCACGCCCTAGTCTCCAAAAGCCTCACAGTTCTTCGGGATGAAAAGTATCCTTCTTCCCGGTCTCACAGTTCGTTGTTCAGTGAGATCTTAGTTAAGCACCATTTGAAACTGAGTAATCGTGTATAATAAAATGGTGCCTAGCCAAAAAACGTAAATCTCTAAGAAGTCACAATATGCTGAAGTGTAGCGAGTGAGTCAAAAGGGTTTGTAAAAATAATTATTTGGATTTACATTCCTTGGCTTAGCTAAGTTTTGTGCTGCGAAACCAGGCATAAATGTTAACTCAGGCAATAAACTATCTACGTGCAAATTTTCATTCCAATCCGTTAAGCCGCTTTTGCGTGATTGAGTAACAAACATCCAAACAAAAGAGTTTGGGTAAATCATAAATTCCGAAATCAAATTGATTTCTGATTTGGAAATTGTATCGAATCATAAATAATATAAATTTATTATTTGTTCGACTACTCAAATCATGAACAAATTTTATTTGTGATTTGACTCGTCGGAAAAATAAAAAGTAAAATTTATTTCTGATTTGACTGGTTGGATAAATAAAAACTAAAATTTATGTATGATTTGATTAGTCAACCAAATACTTTATTTGTGATTTGTTTCGTCGGACAACTATAAGCTAATATTAATAATAAAATCAAAAAGGAGTTTAAATCACGCAACCCTCCGAAGCACGGACGGACAGCAGCAGTAAAGATTTGGATATAAGTATGCGTTTAATTCAGACAAGAATGCAAAGAAATTTTAAAATATGTATATATTATATATATATTTGTTATCCATTTAAAAAAAAATCATTATTAAGATGCCCCTCTCAAAAATAAATGTCTTTTAAAAGTTAGTATCCTCCAAAACTTTTACATATACGTTATTTTTAGGCCCAAAGGAAAAAGTATAGAGGGTATGAATATCGAATTTCGGAAAACAAATTTCTGAATCATCGAATTTCAAGCTTGTAGTTTTTCCAATCACCTTCAAATCTCCTCTCATTACTCACAGTTACTTATTTAATTTTCCATTTAAAGCTTACTTATGAGTATGTACAGCTGTTTGTATGTAGTAAATTAAAATATATAAGTATATAAAATTTTCAGATTTCAACCATGCATGCTTTGGCGTTTTTTTACCTACATATAAAATCTTTCAGTATATGTGTTTTGTAGTTGAAGTTTAAACCAGATTTTATCCAAAATAGCTGCTTACATTAATACATTTATTCTCTCTATTGCAATTTTTCAACAGGAATCAAAAGAAGCTTGCAAGGTAATAACTAATATATACATTAGAGCGTATCGCCTTACAGGCGAAATAAAAAAAGTTTGCCGTACTGCATGTATATTAGACCGTATCAAAAAAAAAAGTTCGCCGTACACCCTCCACATTAAGTGTTTTTGAAAAGCATTTAAAAGAATAATACTTTTTTTTTGGACAACCCTAGTAGTAGTATGGTTGGAAAATCCAACTTTTTTTTTGTTTTTTTTTTTTATGGAGCACCTGAGGTCAATGAACTTCCGTAGGAAACCCCCTCCTCGAGACAAAAACATTGGTGTATCAAACTTTAAAATCCGACTATAAATGCCGAAGATCTATTATATAAATAGGCAATCATGTTTCCTTTACACCCCTTTTACGGTTAAACTATACTCCTAAGGCATAAACAATTGTACATCATTAAAAAGGTATTTTGATGCTGATGTGCTGACAATTTTTAAAATTTCAAATTAGTTTAAAATAGAGCGAAAAAATCAATTCAAAAGTCACACTTATACCAATGCTATACATGTACATGGTTGGGGCGGAAATGCCTCCTAAATGTATGCTTTAATATTGATAGTGAAATGCGAAGCAGCGGTGTAAGAACAATTTAGATTGAAATTACTGGAACGATGAAGGTAAAGTTTAATATGTAGATGAAGAATGGAGTGAAGGAAAAGATTAAAATTAAATTCGTAGAGATAATGACAAAGAAGAAGGTAAATTCAAATACTTAATTTAATGGCAAAGGGGGGTGTGAATATGTAGGTGCAGAAAAGAATTAGGATGAAGGTAAAGAAAAAGGTAAAGATAAACATAAAGATGAAAAGATAAATATAAAGATGTTATGATGTGTTTCGTCATGTCATATTTTATGTTATTTTAGGTTATTTTATGTGAAGTTATAATATATTATGCTATGTTATGTTATGTTATGTTAAGGTATGTTATGTCATGTTATGTACGTTGGTTAACGCATTTCACCTCAACTCACCAAAGCTCACGTTAGATCACCTCACTTAATTTCAACTCACTTCCCCTTAACTTAACTGAACTCACCTCAACTCATCTCACCTCGGCTTCAGAAATTACCCCACCTTAACTCCCCACACCTAAATCCACAACTACTTACCTCACCACATTCAAACCCACCTCACCTAAATTCACCACACCTCAACTCACCACACTTCAACTCACCGCAGCTAAATTCACCCCACCTCTTAATCTCACCACACCTGAATTCACCACACCGTAACTCACCACACCCAATTTCACCACATGACATGATATGGCATCAATGACAATATCATTTGGTATAGCGTGAAATAAAATGATTTCACATCACGTCACATTGCATTACCTGATATTTCGCCACAATTAGGCTTGAGGCGCAATAGGTCACAACTTCGCTCATATATCTATGTACGTAAAATAAAATAAAATAAAATAAAATAAAATAAAATAAAATAACATAAAATAAAATAAAACCAAATAATATAAAATAAAATAAAATCAAGTAAAATAAAATAAAATAAAATAAAATAAAATAAAATAAAATAAAATTAAATAAAATGTAATAAAATAAAAAAAATTCAAATTAAAAAAAAAATACAAATAAATAAAAATAATAATATAACACAAAATAAATTAAAAAAATAAATAAAAATAAAAAACAAAAATAAGAAAAAGTTAACCAAAATAAACAAGAATATAATTTAATATTATATAAGGATGCTGACCGTTGTGGTGGTTGAATTTCAACCACTGGGCGAACTCTAATATGAAGAAAAAAGTAATTGGGCGACTACTAGGGTTGCCCAAAAAAATGTATTACATTTTTAAATGCTTTCCAAAAACACTCCATATGGAGGGTGTACGGCGAAGTTTTTTTTCGATACGGTCTAATATACATGCAATATATGTATGATAATTTCTAAATTTTTTTTTTTAAATCTTCGTTTTCGTCATCTCCCCGCCAACGACACAGTCCTTTGAAAAGGTACTCGTACAAAACATCCAATTCGGTTTATCGCCACCGCTCACCAAAGCGCTGGGAGCTATACCGCGCTGGCGACTGCTGCAAGCTGCGCTACCACACGTAATGCACTGTGTTGCCGCCTTATTGCACAATCGTGTCAAAGATATGCAGGCAATCGGACCAGTCGAAACGAAATTACTCTACACCATGCAATGGATATTGCTCTATGCCGCCGAAGAATGCGCTGATGATGAGGGAGGAAATGAAATTTTGGGCGATGAGACACCCAAGCAGAAATCTGTAGAGCAATATTTGTTTTCGGTGCCCACGATAACGGTACAATTTAGACAGAATTAACTCTTTTACTGTTACGATGGTAAAAATATTATTTTTTTTTTGTTCTTTAATACATTTAGCTTTTTGTATATCTATTCGCGCCCATCATACATCATTTGAAAGAATCAGACTTCCAAAATTTCCGCTTAGAAAATGGCATTAAATTATGGCAGGGTATGTGGGATAATCGCGCACCGGGAGCACCTTGCTTTACGGCACCAGTCAAGCCTAAGGCACGTAATTTGCTCTGTGCGCCCACACCGAAGGGCTCGACAGATATGTTTCCTGGACGTGAGTACACAACATATTTTGCATGTAGAGCAAGTGTGTTTAACAATGAGATTCGTTCGAAATTAAATAGGCAAACAATCATCCAATGTAGATGTAGCCACCTCACCGAAAGATTCGCCGCAGAGTCAGTTATCAGAGCACACCAGGCAGGACGAAGAAGTAAGCTCATCAGACTTATGTCTAATTTTCTCAGATCTTCTATTATACTAAGCATGTACGCATCTCTTCGCAGAACTCATGGGTCTCTTCGCCCAAAGAATTTGCTTTTCCTGAGACCATACCCGAAGAAGCTTCAAGTGTGGAAGATGAGCGCGTCGTAATTTTTCGGCTACCCTCCGCGCCACATCTAATGGACAACTCGTTTTTTACAGTAAACACATTAATTTGTAGCTCTTTTTTATTTATCGATTTACTAGTTACACTTTCTCTCCTTTCAAAGGCCGACGCAAGTTTACTGCAACAACAGCAATCTCAAAGTCGTCGCGGCAGCCGCCAGTCAGTACACTCACGTGACAAAGATAAACCAGCCACCAAATTCGAATTCGATCAACAAGAATTAATGCGTGGCGCATCGGTAAAGGAGAGGAGCAGTCCATCGTTGGAGAAGGAGACCGAATCAGATAAGTCTGATAGCGTGCGTATGGACGTATCGGCGGCCACGTTTCTTGATGTAGCCGTGTTGCGTTGCCTATTCATTTCGCACTGGCAGGAAGAGGGAATTTTCTGGAGTCTACAATACATGTACAATCGGTAATTATAACTACGAAAGAATAATCAACAGAAAAATCGTTTAAGCGTCATATTCACTTATCAATCGCACAGCCTAAGTGAAATCGGCGAAGAGGCGGCCATTAGCTTGAATCAGCCTCGCAAACGATCCAACTCGCTACCCATACCACAAATCGAGATTTCATTGTACCAAGGTCCGGGCAGCAATAGTCGCGATAGCCCAAGCAGCTCAGTGGCTAAAGATTACATCGAGATACCGGAACCATCGGTAACGGCATGCTTAGTTGGTAAGTTAATTCAGCAGCTTGCGGTAAATACACTTTTGAGCTGTGCTTTACTTCAGATTTTTTTCTTTTTTATTTGTAGAAGAGTCAAGTCCAACAGCGGAGCGCCGCGGCAGCGAGAAGAAGAAGCGCGTCAAAATGGCTGATTTGCGTGCCTTTGTCGAAACGAAAATGTTCTCGAAATCCGAGAAGAATCTTGAAAAAGTAGGCCTAGATACATGCTCTGCTAATGGCAAGAGACCACTGCAACATGCAGTAAGATTGAACTAAACTAAGTCTTCTTTTTCTGTTTTTTCTGTTGTACTACTGCTTTTTATTTTAATGTTTCAATGTCCTACCTGCTGAACTAGACCACATTCTATTCATTCATAATAATCAAAGCACATATTTAGTTTCCTTTCGTATCAGTATCTAAACTTTGAACTCCTTACTTTCGCTATTGCGTCTACACTTCCTTAAAAGCTTAACTTTCTCCTATATCTTAAGGCGAATATATTCATGAGTTAAAAGTTCAATTACTTTTGCTGATAATTCTTATAATTCTTAATTTTCGCCTGCATTGGAATACTGATTATTGCTTTCATCTTCCACTAGGAATATCATCGCAGTCTGGATACGGGCGAGAAAAAGTTATCACGCTCAGCTTCAATGATTACCAGAGAACCAGCGAGTAATCTCATTAAAGGAAAATCAATGCCAAGTTTGAGGTAACAGCTAATGCGATTTTGCTCAAAGTCCTTTTTGCGTATACTCGTACATAGATATTTTATCAAACTTTACATATAAATAAACATGATTACATACATACATTTAGGTGCATAAATAGCTCTTTTTATTCTTATACTTTTTTTAAATGCAGTAGTAAAGACAACAAATACATGAAAACATAAACTGTAAAATATAAGTTCTATCTTTTAACGGTTAGGTCTATCTTTTCTAAATTTTTTTCGTACAAACAGAGTTTAACAATCAAAGTATTAAACCACTTCTGATAGTCCGAGAGCCGACTGCTCAAAAATAAGTTGCATGTTGTGCTGAAATTAAATAACTAAAATTCAATAGTTGGTATCTAGGGCAACTTCAAATCACCGGCTTGCCAGGTCCTAGCCTGGCAGGATCATAGTTTTAGTAAACTGTATACCCTTTACCTCTAACTATTATAGTCCTCAAAACCCCACGGCGTTAATACCTACAGAACTGTAAAAGATTTTGTAGGTATCTTGCAATTTCCTGACTCTTATGTACGCGAACAGCGTGAGTGCACATTCCCATGGTTTTGTGGATGTCAGGGTTGCATTTATTCTGAAGTCCGGTATGAGCTCTTATGCTTGCTCTGATAACTTCAGGCCTATCCGTCTGTCTTCGTTTCTGCTAAGAACGTAAGATAGAATGATTGACCTGTACATAAAAAACGAGACTCCTCGCTTCGTAAGCTCAAAATGCTTATACTCAGGAAAGAAAGGTCGTTAGAAAACCTTCACCCACAAAGATTTTTCGGTAAGGGCATTCCTCAATATAGAGGGGTCATTTAACAATGTACTGTCAAAAACAATAGTCAAATCTCTAAGTAAGGTCGGTAGAAATAAACCTAATGAGACTTATTTACAGCGTGCTCTGTAACAAAACTATCGCGAAAGAGTGGGGAAGCTCTGAAAAAGACGAAAAGTGAACAAGGGCACCCCGCAGGGTATTTTTATCTCTCCTCTGCTCAGGATCATGGTTGCAAATGACCTCCTATGCAAATGAACTCCTAGAGGGCTGAAGAAAGGGGGCTGACGGGTCACCTATGCAGATGACGTGGTACTTTCGATCTAACTTACGGTTATCTGAAGTTGATAGCTAGGAGGGCGGGTAACAGCAGCTTCCTCGTCAAGCCCAGCAAGATGGAAATGGTCTTGTTCTCTAGGAGGTGGCTCTTCCCTCAATCGAAGGTGTCCGCCTGCAGCTCTCTTACAGGGTCAAGTACTTAGGTCTCATCCTTTACAGGAAGCTTTCGTGGAAAATAAACATTGAGGAAAGGCCAAGAAGCTATCGTGGGGTCTCTCGCAAAAAAGTAAATTTTCGGGTTTACGTAACCATAGTTAATCCTCATATATTTTACGGAGCCCTTGTCCGGTGGAACTCACTATACACTATCAAAGCAGCTGAAGCGCGTACAATTGGTATTAGTAAGGCCATGCTGTACATAATGTCTTTCGATATTAACTCTTATCAGGCTAACGAACACCGGGTGTTTATCAGGACCATAAGCGGGACACTCCGTTGTTCTGGAGGGTTTTATTTCTTCCCTGATCGCACAGATTACTGCGTCACCGAAATGGCTCCCAGTAGCCTCCTCTCCATCGGCATTCCCTCAAGGGATGTTTGAATTGGGCGGGTGATTGGAGAAAGGGAGCAATACGTTTTTTCAGGGATTGATCGAAACTCGAAGGTAGAGTTGGTGAGGGGTATTCTGCCGGTAACTCTACCTCAACAATTAACTCAAACTTACGGACTGCTGCAGTGTTTTTCAGGTGGAAGTAGCTCCTAATAAAGAAGCAGTGGACTTATTGCTGAAGAGTGTGACCTCAGTTATGGAGCAATAGTCTACATTCAAAAGCTAAGTGGTATCCCAAAGGACAATCTCCTAAGTGTCCAATAGCGTTCCCCTGACTGACCTCTATTATAGACTCAAGATCTCAAACCTAAATCAGTTTTTGAGCCATAAGAACAGTTTTCTTATTGAGTACTGTCGAGCTAAAGCTCTGTATTAGAATTAAGCCAACGCTTAGTCACGCAGTGTGACCAGATGATCACAAAACTCGGAGCCACATTATTCTGAAAAAGGGTCAGAAAAAGTTGTATTCTGTAAAAAATGAAGTTAAAAAAGTTGGTGTAATCTTACCTAAAAACTGTTTACCAACTCATCGAACCCGTTTTTCTTTGAATACATTTTTAGATACTTCTTTTCAAATCATAAAATAACTGCTATCAGGTTAATGAGCCATATTATGCTGTAATAACGGCTGCACTACTTCGAGGTGTGCAACAGAGACTTCAGTTCAGGATAAGAAAATTTTACAAATTTTGTGAAGTGCAAAAAGGTCGGAAGGGGCATCAAACTTAGGAAAAATTATTGTTTTCTGGTTACATTACAGTTTGCCAGCAGTACGTCAACAAATCAAATTGTCAAACAAATTTGCTTAGTACCATTTTTCATAAAAGCTTCCGCAACTATCTCTCTGATTAAAAAAATCCATGACTACCTTTGTTTTCAAGATGGCGCCGAATTCACAATTCCCTAATTCAACTGTACTGTAAATAAAAAGCTCAGTTTTAATATTCTCAAAGAAATATTAAGGATTTTTAGTAAGACTACTATGTACTTATTTTTATAAGTAAAAAGGGATCGAAAAAGCCACGAAGCTTAATCTACATATAATTCTGGGGTTAGTTCATAAAACTAAATGCCATATATAACCTCAGAAAGGTCACACTGAATCTTGTCTTGTATAAAGGCACTAAGTGCCTTGATGTACGAGTACAATACTCAAGCGTCATGTATGGCGAAAGCTTCTGATATCTTTTTAAAACGCTAGTGGAATTAGAACACTGAACGGTATTTTTTATGGAAGTATGCATATTAATAAGGCATTAACGACATTAAGCCTGTTCCAGATACTTCAGGATTTGTAGGTTTTACAGGATTTACAGGAAAAGCTGTTTTTGCCATTAATAAACCCTATGGCACATGGCGACCGGGAACAGCTTCTTGTAAAAACCTGCAAGTCGTGAAGCGTCTGGAACATACTTATTACATGTGGAATAAAGCATTTAATATTAACTGAAGTTTGGTTTGAAGCTATCAAACATGTATAGCTTTTTGCGTTCAACCAAACAAATTTACAGGCCACAGAATCGGTAACCCATTAAACAACTCTACATAATAATAGCATCGTAAAAAGCTTTTGCCATTGTACTGATATAAATGCATTTATATGTGTTTTTGCTTGATAGGTACTTTAAGTGAGGCCCATATACCTAGGTGTAAATATTTTCATAATTTATGATTCGAGGAAGAAATATTTAGCTAAGAATTTCCTTATTTCAAAAGCAAATAATTTATGACAGACTCTTCGCCTTTATTTGTGAATTTTTGTTCCCGAAAAAAACTCTATCTAGAACCCACAATTCCTAAATAAGGCACCAATCTACTCTCATTACATCAAAATCTCATTTGATTTTGGTAGTTCCAAATCATTCTTTGAAAATCACAATTTGAATCATTTGCGTTAATATATCCTAAGCCTTAATACAAAAAAAAATCGACTATCCCCAGTGCCTACCTAATCGATGATTACTTTCGTTTAATTGATTAATTGTAGCTATCAATCGTCTGAAAAACATGTTCATATCTTATGTGAACGCAGAAAATCAGAAGGCTCCGCGCTTCTATCACGGGTGAAAAATAATGCCTCAACTCTACAAAAACTGTTAGTGCTGATATTTGGTTTAAAGTTTTTCCTACAAAAAAAATTTTTTTTTTTAATTTCTATTAAATAGCATTAGCACATTTTTTTACTCAACTACTTAATACATTTTTTCCTAGTTGAATCTTGCAGTCCTTTTCCAAAATACATACATATAGCCCTATTTTCCCCGTAGTTGAATTTTAAGGTTTTGTATACCCTTTTTTGAATTTATAACAAAAGATTTCAACACATAAATTTTTACACATATCTATGTATTTACTATTATTGTACACGGGTATTTATTTACATACTTGTATACGTATAAGTAATTGTCTAGTGCTATACAAATTTATGAATTGAATATACAGTATTTTAGAAACCACATACGCCTTGAAATGTAAAGTTTTTAACACTTTTTACACAGCTGAAACACAATTATTTAAAGTTTTTAGATACATACTCGTATGTGCTCCAATTTTTCCACAATTGACCAACCACTTACCGGCACCTTTTTTCAATACAATACTCACTAAACTACACCAAAAACGTAAATCTATGTAAATCCAAACCTTTTTATTACTATTTAAGTATTTCTTACTAAATCTTTGCACTCTTCTCTCAACCTTAAAATATCCAAAGCTGTCTTCTTGATAGCGGGTGAGTCTTCTCCATACCGTGAACATGTTTTTCGTTACATTTGGGTTTGCTTTTTAAAAACCTATCACTACATGCAAATAAGTTCAATTCTTATATTTACTTTAGAACTTCTTTATGTACAAGTAGACATATAACTCTGTAGGTAAATTTTAAAGTTTTGAAATATTTCAGATAAACGGCCAAACACGGAAACTTAATTTTGTGCTTTAGATTACGATGCCGTTTTCAGACAATCCGTATCACGTCAAAATTTTGAGATATTTAGTGAAGAAATTTTATGAAAAAAAATTCGAGCTTCAACAGGAAAAAATTTAAAAATATAATGAATTTTTTGCACTTTTTTTTCATTTGTATTAAAGCCTGTTCTTTTACGAAAAAATCCAGCTACTAACGAAGAAAATTGATGGATAAATAAAAGTTTGGTGAATAGACAAATGAAAATGCAAAATAATTTTTTTATGACATATGGGCGGTAAAATGTTACTAATACGCCATGTACTACGAGTATGCCACGTAAATCAGCCTCATTGCGTAAGTCGTAAATTAGACAAAATTTCACGACTCGACAACACTAGCATTGTCTACAGTCGTGCTGAAATAAGTAAACGACGAAATTCGTCGAAAACTGTACAGTGCTGCCAAGTTTTTTCGTTTTAATACACTAGTCGAGTGGAAATTTTAGGCAATGACGGGAAATTTTCGATACGATTCGACTCTCGAAAAACGACTTGCATTCCGCACGACTCTCGCAATGAGGGTGAACATGTCGTCTTCTGCTCATATTTCATAGAAAAAAGCATGGCGCATTTTCATTTGCCTATTCACCACTCTTTTATTTTGATTTTCTTTTCGCTTGATTTTCTCGTAAGGCTTTAATAGAAATTAAAAAAATTAATTAAAAATCTGTTATTTGTGAAATTTGTTCCCTGTTTAAGTTTGATCTTGTTTTCATAAAATTTCCACACTAAATATCTAAAAATTTTGACGAGATACGGATTTTCAGAAAACGGTATTATAATCTAGAGACTAAAATTAAGTTTAGGTGTTTGGCCGTTTAGCTGTGATATTGTTGCCTCCCTACTGTGTAATTAGTAAAGTTTTGATATTCGCTAGACATCGGCAATTTTATATCCAACACTAATAAATATTTGAAAATCAAGTTTGAACCCTGCAAAAAATTGTGGGACGAATCCTTAAAGAGAGTATTCCGAGATTAGACTTATACGGGTATTATTGTAGATCAATTAGTCTCGACTCATCCTTTAAGTATATAATTGGAGATCAATTAGTCCCCAACTCATCTCTAACGGGTACAATTAACGACTTAATGAGATGTTTTCGTTTCAGTTTAGCTGTCTGTAAAATTAGACGAAAGTACTTCACCTAAATTACACATTTTAACTCGTTTTACTGCCTACGATTACGTTTATGACATTTAATGTTTATGTCCTCAGCCAGCTATCCTATACTTTATTTGTCCGAAGAAATCATCTCAAATTTATTTAAATGTAACTTGGGGCCTATTAAAAAGGTGGCTTTGTGTTACAGTAAATATCGATCTAATTAAAGAGTTTTGGTTGGAAACGCTAGATTTTCCAAGCATTCAGGCATGTTTGTCCATTGTACTAACAAGGAACAAAACTGAGTAGTTTGTGGAGGAAAATGTTCATTGCCTAATCTCATCTTCCTTGCTTTTTAAGCATCATAGTCTCTTTCATTGATTGTAAATCAAACCAGAGGACAGCAAGAAGTTCAATACCTTGTTCCTAATTGAATGACATTTCATGGTGCCCCACAATATGGTTTGTGAGTAAGCGTCACAACCCACTATTTATTTGGTGGCCCATACCCCGTTAGATATCTTTCCGGGTGCAGAGTCACAAGGCGAAAATGGTTGAATAGTCGCCTTGACTAGAGCTGCAGCTAAATTCTCTTTCTACTTACTTCCTTCCAGCTGCCTTGCGGTCATCCGTTTGAGGATTACCAATACAGAACTTCTCTTTGTCGCTACTCTTCTGGTCTGCACAAAGTTTTTGGTTTCGTCTCTGATACCAGTGTCCGACTTAAAAAGGACCGGGTAGAATCTTTGCAACATTGGTTGCTCCAGTTTGCACCTCATACATTATTCTATTGTCATATACGATGCGCCGTCGTTATCCAGCATTAACTTATAGCTTGCTTCCACCGACACCCTGGGCGCCCGTCTAAGACATAGCAACTGAGTTGCCGGGAACTTTCAGCTTCCTGGTTACAACGTGGAGAGATATCTGAAGTTTACTTCACTAAGAGAAACAATCGCGGAGGGGTAAGCATTTTTGGGTCTTCTTCTCGTCATTCTCCTTGCACCCGAGATACAATAAATGCCATTCAAGGTGCTCCAACCTAGCAACGCTTGGTAATTTTCAAAAAGCTGTCCAAACCAAGGAAAGAAAGTGCAATCGGTCAGCATTTGTATTTCCGCAATTACGCTATGGTCTGATTAGCGATTAGATTAATTGTAAGCCCAACATCACCTCAGGGTGCCTGCCTCCGCAACTGAGTAATGTTATGCGACAAAGAAACGGGTCCTTTTATCGCTTGAAGGTTGCTTAGTGATCCATTAGCCAACATTTTTTCGCAGTTTTACTTCAAGCCTTGAGGGTAGTTCATAGCTGCTGAATGATCCACTACGTTGGGTCCGGTATAGTTATTTATGTTCAAACACGTCTTTTGTTATATGTATGTATGTATAGTGTTGGATGTAAAATAGTTTTTTTACTAATAATCAATTTTCTTTAAGATAAGAAAGTTGGTTGGTTGCGCATTTATGGAACTTAATTAACATTCATAATACCAAATAATGTAAAAGTACGACTTTGGCACCAGTAGTGTTGGCTGGTTTTATATCTGTACGGAAACCCCGCTTAAGTCAATTAGAACAAATTTCGGCTGTATATGCTACTATTTTCTACTAACGAAAAAAGCATATCTTCGTGAAACATCCACCTCCATGCCAATATTTTTGAAAAAGTGTTTCTTTTAGAAATAATTCTTTTGACTTCATCGGTTATTTGTTGTGAGTACAGGTATAAAAACCTATCGTTATTTTGCCATCCTTTTTCCATTTTTTATCTAGCACTTTCATCTATTTACGTAACCAGTGTTTGCCTGATTTGCGTCTTCTTTCACTGCTTTTTGCACTAACTACTTTTAGCCTGTTATTTTCTTGTTACCTACCCACCTCTTTGTCCCATACATACTCATGCCCTAATTCAGTTAAATTCAATGGGCTCGTATGCAATAATCGCCGCCGCACTGCCGCACATCACAATCATCACAACTAATTGAGCGTATTTTGCATTTGTTCAAAATTACCAGATTTTACAGGTATGTAGAACCGCCGAAAGCGATGCGTCCCTCTCAGTCTACCGGACCGCGCACGACATTCTATCCGCGCAACCCCATAATCACCGTAACGGAACATACGCCTACACCGTCGCCAGATTATCTTAAGCGGCAGGTTAGTGATCGCCGGAAATTTTTCAGACACACGCTACCTTACTTCCCACACATACATACATAGTTTGCAATTAGTTTGTGTTTTTCACTCACCTATGCCGTAAATCAATTCTCATTTTGCCACTCCATTACAGGGCTCCATTGACTCCCAGTTGGACGCATTGAGTAATGGTGGTAGTATTAGTGGTGTGGCAGGCGGCACAAGTGGCAGCGGTGGCGGTATTAGTGGCACAGGTGCCACGACTAATCGCTTCCGTGGTCAAATGCTGCGTTCGCACACCGACTCACACATCGATTACACTGGCGTAGACGAATCGGAGGCACCTGGCAGCTCGTTCTACATCACACGCGATGGTGGCATTGATTACGAAATTGTTTTGTTGGCAGTTTTCAATATCTTTAAAAGAGACATGACAATTTGTTCGCAGCGTGTATTGGAAGCGGGTTTGAACATTTGTGAATTATTACTGGAAATGGGTGTACTCAAGTTGGGTGAGCATGCGCACGAGATATCTATGGGTATTATAAAGCGGGCGTTACTGGTGTTGGGCTGTCACAATGGCTGCAATGATGGTATGCTGATCTGCATATATACAAGTGTACTTACATAGTTAAATACTTTAGATAATTTATGCCCTTTTTCTTTTATAGGCGTACGCGGCCCACCCGCAGATTTTCTGCGCAGCCAATGTCAAAAGATACTTACACGGATACTACGTCAGGCTAGCCATCGTACCAAACGTTACTTACAAGAAATGGTAAAAACTACAGACTTACATGAATTAGTGGACTTCTTCCATGCTTTTGTGGCATTTTGTGTGGATCCAAGTTCATTATTATCACCGCTGAGTGAGTCGTTTAATACCGTTAATGTTTAAGTATATAATTAGGGGATTACCAAGGTATCATAACAGTCGTATTGTCGTAAAGTTGTGCCTTTTAAAACGGATAAAAACGTTTTTTTTTTGAATGTTGCGAAAAAGTTAAAATTATTTTAAACGGTTATAAAATGTATGATATCACAATAATACGACTCATTATGAATTCTTGTGAATTCCATAAATGTAAAGAGAATAGTATGATTAGCTCCTGCATGGTTCGAAATTTAAAATTATATTTCTTTTTTTAACTGAATATATACTAAATAAGTGTTCAGAATTAAGCTGCTTTTGAATTTAAGAGTCAAAGGCCTTAAATAGTTTTTCTCGGAAGATTGCAAAACTCAAAGAGAGGCGTATTTTATCAGCAGCAGTTGACATAAGAAGAAGAAGAAGAGTTGACATAAGGCGTTTACACAAAAAATTCACAGTGAGATTGGAAAAGCAACTACTGACAGTGAGAAATGAAACTAGGTCCCAGGCCGATTTGATATTTTTATAAACCAAGCGATCCTTATAGTACATCCCGTAAACTCTCGAAGATCAAATTACTCCTTTTTACTAGAAAGATAAAACTCCAAAAATGCAATGCTATCTGCTCGTACAAGAAAATTCTAGATAAAGTTTTGAATTAAATCCTAGTCTCATGTACTGAATGTACAATAGGGTGGTGCAAAATAAGTAAAGTCGGAAATTTAATGCTCTCACTCCCTAGGATTGTTCTATACCGAAAAATGTATACCCCTGTTTTTTTTATTTTAAAATCAAAATATATTTAGAGGTCGCTCAAAGCGCTCAAATTTTCCCATGGGAAAAAAGACTTTTCGTAGAAACGGCATAGAATTGGTGAAAATCAAAATTTTTCAATCTGAAAACTCTGCTTCTCTTCAGAAGACTTCAGAAAATAATGCCCAATTGTTTATCTCAAGAGAAACACGCGTACCAAGTTTCGTTCAGATATCTAAATTTTTACCCGACCTATCGTATGCACAGACGGACGGACGCACGGTCGGATATACACGACCTAACCGAGTTCTCTTTTCATTCTGAGCATTTTGATATGTATATGGATTCCGTTAGGCTGTTGCAAAAAAAAAAACAAAGATAATATGCATAATTAAAACAAAATTGCTGGCCGTGGGATTCCAACCTACGACCTAGGAGCTCGCTTAATATCTTAATCTGTTGATCAGATCAACTGCGCGGTTAACCCGGATTAACGTCGCCGTCTGTCTGTGCTATTAGGTGCATACTAGATTTTCTAGCTAAAACGCCTACGCTGCTTTTACGCACATATTTTGCTATAATAACTAATCAATTTATCTCTAGTCGGATATTGTGAATAGTACTCGTATATAAGCTGGTGTCTAATTAATCCTTCATAACTTGAGGTATCAAAAAACTTAATTTTTTAGCTACAATCTGTGTACTGATTTACTAAGTATAAACTGCTGACCAGTTTTTCAGTGTGAGTTTAAGGCCACTTCATAATTTAAATGTTAAATTTACACTGTTTTTTTTCTATATGGGCACAAAAAGCATTGCATATGCCAAGGCGCTCGTATGAGCAATATAAAAACAGCGTTTGAAAACAAACGAAACGATTCACGAATGATTCGTCCAAAGATACAAAACTCAGCGATCAATGCGAATCGTTTTGTACATGAGCAAAACCAAAACCAGTACCTTTGCAAAGCAAAAGAGTGCAAACAAAACGATTCTGTTTCGCTCCTTGGCGTGCATTAGTAGGTAGATCGTTTTCTTACACATGAAGATCGTATACCAGCTATGCCGACGTGTATGCTTCGTATATATGCAACGTATGTTTGTATTCATGTATGTATGCAATGTATGTACATTAGACTGTCCCAAGAATATATGGAAAAAAACTTGTTTGCAAATTTTGATATGCATACCCTCTATATTTGTGCTTTTTAGCCTAAATAACATATATATGATGTTTTAAAGCCATACGATAACGATAACCCGTGCCGACTTTTAGTTGAAGTTTTAGTTAATAACTTGAATTAAGGCTGGAAAATCGTCCATGAAAACTTTCAAAATGCAATAAATTCGATATGTTTCCCATATTTGAACACATTTCTAGTAAATCCGCATCTTTAAATTTTTAATAGGAAGGAAGGCCTTCGCGCAAGGACATCGAAAAAAGTAATTAATGGAAAGAATACATGGCCTTTGTGAGGGTGTATTACAAGACTGCAAAACGATATGTTTTCTAGTCGAATAACTTGTGTATGTCCTGAAGGATTGCAACTGTAGAACATTTTTTAATTGGTGTGACAGGGCGTATGATGAACATTCATTAAATTCAACTTGTATTACAAATTTGTTTCCTCCTTTAAGAAAAATGCTTTTCATAACATTCTTCTTCTTCTTCTTGTTTGGCGCTGAAACCGCTTAAGCGATTTTGGCCGAGTCCAACAAAGCACGCCAGTTGTTTCGCTTCTGTGCCAACTGACGCCAATTGGAAATGCCAAGTGAAGCCAAGTCCTTCTCCACCTGGTCTTTCCAACGCAGAGGAGGCCTTCCTCTTCCCCTGCTACCACCAGCGGGTTTCGAGTCGAATACTTTCAGTGCTGGAGCGTCTGTATCCATTCGAACGACATGACCAAGCCAGCGGAGCCGCTGTACTTTAATTCGCTGCACAATGTCCATGTCGTTGTAAAGCTCGTACAGCTCATCGTTCCATCGCCTGCGATACTCGCCGTTGCCAACTCGTAAAGGCCCGTAAATCTTCCGTAGAATCTTTCTCTCGAATACTCCAAGGGCCGCCTCATCGGATGTTGTCA
>JAPVRG010219575.1:0-13280 GCA_029783565.1 Rhagoletis cerasi | reverse complement strand
CATTTAGCATTTTAGCATTCGTATGGAAAATGCGTCGCATTTTTTGGCAAAATGCTAAAATGCTAAATGCGTGCTGAGCATGAACGCCATATTAGATTTTGCATACGCATCTAAATAGAAAAAACACAGCAAACATTAATAAAAGCGCATGCTCAAGCAAACCATAAATATTTTTGCATGTTGTTATCGATTTCGTGAGCTATTCATTATCTGCGATGCACACATTTGTACGTAAACAATCTGCTTGTGTTTGCACTCATGTGTTCGCGGAAAAAATTTATCGCATTCCATTTATCAGCCAAAGAGCGAAAAAAATGCCAAAGCACCATGCGATATGGGGAGTAAAAATATTATTAGAAATGCGCTTCGCTACAGATGCCACCACAAAAACAGCGGCAAACAGGAGCAACAGCAGTAGCAGCGGAAGTGGCATCACGTGTCTCAGCAACCACCACGAATAACCACCAAAGAGGTATTCACATACGTATGGATGTATGTATGTGGTATTCCAAGAGTACGTCTGCCGGCATGCTAACGGCATGTGCCACACATTCGATTATGCAACATTTTTGTCTGCGGGATTTTCGTCAAAGCCGATTCGGCGGGGGCGGCACAGCATGACGCCACAGATGCGGTATGCAATTTTTAGAATATTCAGAATAATATTTTCGATAATATCGTTTAAAAGTACACAGGATTCATGTGATGTAGTGGTCAAGCTGAGGGTGGAAATGCAAATGGTTTGGAACAGGTTGGATGGAATTTGTTCGCGACATGCATACATTCATATGGGGTTATTGCAGAAATGTAAGTCTGTGAAGATATAAACTTATTTTGAAAACTCATCATCAAATCAAAAGTTTGTGGAAATGTCTGCTCACTCATGATTAAAAGGATAGTAGCCCAAAATATGTATTTATTAGTGTATACCGCTTTATTAAAATCATAAAATTCCTTATCACCAGTTGGAAATGTAAAACAGCTTTTGAGCAACAGTGAGAGTTTTTTTATGGAGATTTGCTTGCCAGTTTTATTCATACCTTCACAATTGCTGCTAACATCTGAATGATGAAATCAATACAGCCTGTATTAAATTTTTCAAAAGTGATACTTATGCCAGGGGTTGCAAGCTGATGCAAGTAATCGTAGTAATCGTAGATTGAACCTGTCACAAAAGAAATTTGGGTTTTCTCAAATATCTATACACCCTCTAAGTGCCAGTGGGTATAACGCGGTACAAAAGTTACCGAACATTTAAATTCATTTGCATTCATTTGACTTGATCTGATAACTTTTAATGTTTACGTATACCTTTTATATACTTAGCCAGTTAAGGGATGGGAAAGAAATGTGAACCTTTCGTTAAAATGTGAACAAAAATTGTTATGCAATACAAAAATATGTATATACATATGTATTTGAGCGTAGAGGTAAACAACGAAGACTGAGTAGCAGTATATTGAATTTAAAATGTTAATTTAAATGGGATAAAATCAAATTTGGCAAGAGGCCGGGAGTGTTGGTGGTTTGAATGCGAGAATTTTAGTGTATAACTCCACACCAGGATTTTCAGTTCTACTCTAAGAACGAAGCTGGTTTGGTGTTTGCGATGGATTGTAGATGGAAGTAGACAACATTTAAGCTTACAAGCAAAAAGTTTTTATATGTTTAACGCCGTTTTTTGGAACTTTACATTTTTTTTCAAAGAATTAGATTTGCCTATTTATTGATTTTTGCCTTTCCTGTCCTTTCTACTGAAGTATTGACATATACTAAAAATGGCTAACGGCATACTTTACGTACGTATAAGTGACCGCGTCTGAGAAAAGGGTGTCATCGACCCAAATTTTTTTGTTTCGCTCGGGACTAATTGCATTGCATTTTTAAGACCTGAAACTTTAATAAACCGTCATAAACCAAATTTAGATTTTTTGGTTGATAACACCCGTTTCTCAAACACGGTCACATACACACATAGAAGACTGAAGTAAAAAAAATTAAGGAGCTTGCACTGAATGAGTTCAAAAAAAAAGAGTAGCTCAAATGAATTTCAGTTAAATTTACTGTGCCTTTCATGGGTATTTCGGAGGGTTTGGATTTGATTGCCATAAACAAAAGAGTGGAGATATATTTAGTTTATGACGAAGCCAAACTGATAGTTTGCGAAAAGTAAAAACAAAATTCTGTATTTTCAATAAACTAACCATCAAATTTGCTCCCTGTGGTATGCAACATAACAGCAACTTTGGCTACTCGCTCATCAGATATGCATTTTATTTGCTGAGTAGCTGAGTGGAATTTTCAAACGGATTATGAAATAATTTTATTAAAAAAATTATTCATAGAGATGCCAGATCGAATAAAAATCGATTTGAACAAAATCATTTAAAACAATATTTATGGATATGTTCTTCATTTTAGGAAATCAAAAACTACATTTGGCTACTGAATTCAGCTTAAATTTAATATAATTTTATCGAAAACATTTCCCTAGAACTTCGCCATAACATAATTCGTCTCATGCAGAATCTCGCGCTCTATATTCGATAATTTTGTTAAATATGCTTTCGCCACCTCTAACTATTCAAAGAATAACACTAGTTTACACGAAAAATTATCCTTTGTAAAAAAGTAATTTCTAGGCTCATTTTGGGTCGCTGAATATGAAAACGAAACCCTTTTTTTTTTTTTTTTAAAAAGCGTTTTCGAGATTTTTTCGAAAAACATGTTTTTGTACCTTTCGCATTATCTTTTGAAAAAATTATCTAATCGACTTATTTATAACTTATGCAGATTTAAATAAAAATTATTACTGTTACTAGCGACCAAAATCGAAAGAAGTGGAATTTTCTATCATTTTTGAAAAGCACACATTTTTAGATGCTTATTTTTAATAAAAAATTTTTGTTTAATTTTTTTTTTTTCAAATTTGTTTAAAAGATAAATCATTTTAGTAAATTTTGAGTTCAAGATCATCCAAATCGGAGCACTGAGTAAAAATTGTAACTTAGCATTTTTCACAAAATCACACTTTTTGTCGGAAATTGTTTTTTTTTTTAACTTTTTAAAATTTCACTTTTTCGATTTTGGTCGCTAGTAACAGTTATAGGTTTTATTATTATTTATGCTCAAGTTATATATTTTTGCAAAGGGCGCATCAATACCTTTCGAACGGTAGGTTGCCTGCGTCGATTAGATAATTTTTTCAAAAGATATTGACAAATAACTGCAAAAAGTACAAAAAACACGTTTTCGAAAAAAAAAACGCTTCTTTGAAAAAAAGAATGGGTATCGTTTTTGTGTTCAGCGACCCAAAATTAGCTTAGAAAACATTCTTTTCCTTAGGTTAACGCGATTACGTCAAAATTTGTCGGCTAGTGTAATCTGTCAAAAAATGTTTGGGGCTTACAACTTAATTTGAGAATTATAAGAAAATCTAAATTTTTAAGTTGTTGTACAGACTTTTCCGCTGATTAATATGTTAGCAGATATATTTTTGGTCGAAACACCTGGTATAACCTAAATGTCAGCAGCTGCAGTAGAAATCGATTAATTTTCTGTCATCCCTTTGTCAAATTTGGTTTGGAGACAAACTGGTTTCGGCGTTGTGCCCTCTTCAGTGTCATTTCTCGTTTTGAAATTTGACATGGGATGTCGGAAATTCGTTCCAAAATACATCATCTTCTCAGCCTGTCAATCAACACCAAGAAACAGTAAAAACTACTTTTCTACTTTAGGGCTTTGAGCAACTCTCCCAGGGTCCACTTCCCTTTGCCGACTACTGCAGTTAGTTGTAGCGTGGCCTATGGTCTGATATTTCTTCTACGCATCCTAATTCTTATCAGGTCAATAGCCTCTCGACTAGTCATATCTGACTTATATCCAACTGACTTATATCCGTTGCTTTGAAGTTGTTGACGACTTCGCTCGTGCTAAAAAGTGATTGTTTGGGCCAAACAAGCGCTTGGAAAGTACAAAGCATTTTCTCTAAGAAGTACCAAAGCATTTTCCGAAATCATTTTCTGTGAGATTCTAATTGGTGCCAGTTATCAAGAAGAAGAAACGGAGTAATATGATGAACTCGACCAATTGCCTAATTGGTTACACCGCCAATGAAGGAGAAAAAGGAAAGCGCAGCGCATCAGAGCGTGTCAGAATCTTGTCGAAAGATATATCTACCTACTATCTCCAAATACCAAGCTGCTGGGAGTTTGAGGAATTGCTCGCAACTGGTAAGTTATCCTTACATCGAATTCTTGTTGGATATTTTCACAGGCGTTAGTTCTGGTTTAAAAAGAGGTGGATATTAGATTAACCCAGATCAGTGATATCAGATAGTTAACGAACAGTGATCGATGTTGCTGGCTTATATTCATCATTTAAACAGCTTCATTTGTTTGCCTGAATATTAAACAGACATTTTATGAACTTAAGCTAATTATGGCATTAAATCCCAACATGTTTTAAAGTTTACACAGCTTTCTGACGACCTTCAAAAGGCCATAACTTGCGAAGCGGCACTACAAAAGAAATAAAGCGAAAATACCACAATTTGGATTACGCCAGAGCCGTAAGCAAAAAAGCATAAAAGGAAAAGTATTAACGTAAAGCAAGAAAATGTAGAGAACTCCAAAAACATGGTAAACTACCACTAATGCAAGTATACATGTTCACAACTATTTACGTACTTTAAGTACTATCAAAGTACGCCACAAAAACCCTAAATGCTGAATGTAGAACAAAAAGCGCAAAGTCATCAATCAACTGGATTCCAAAATAGCGTACCTGAGTTTTTTTGTTGCCATTTTGCTTTCGAGCAGGGTACGGCTTATTAAAAGTACTTGGCGCTTGCCTTACATGGTGGTTGAAGTGAAGTGTTTTTTGAGCTAATTATGGAAACAGGGAAATTACACAACAGAGGCAAAAAAAGAATCAAAGAACATGAACCAAAACAAAATAATGCTAAAAAAATTCAAAATAAATGAAAGCAAATCGGGTAACGAAATAAGCAAAGTTCATAGTAGAAACTTAAGGGAATAAACTTTCGAGTGGCATGCAAACATGCAAACCACGTGGGAAACGTTGATACGAGGGGTAAACAACTTGCAGAAGCTTGAAATACTCGACGGGTCGCTTAAACTTATGCATATAGAACAGTGTGACTCACGCAATTATACCAACGAAATGTTATGTATATTTAAATTTTATTTATTTGTTTTTAAGGCACCTGTAGGTAGGCACCTCACAAGCTACAAAACGGCTTAAATACATATAATTTTCCCGGTTATTTTTTATTGTTTTTTTGTCGTTTTTATTCAAAGCACTTTGCCGCCCATTTGTTGCAAGGCGTTGCGTTGTGGGCTTCTGCTGCTCCACCTTGTTGCTGGAGAAAAGCCATTAACGTCATAAATGTTGCACGCACATAGAAAACGAGTATGCGCGCACACTGATACGTTTACATGGAAAAGAGCAATATTTTTAATTATTTTTGCGCCAACTAGAAAAGAGTAAAATTTTCATTTTATTTTTTTCGGGCCAACTAGAACTAGCGTCACAAGTACATAACTAAAGATCTATGTACATATTCTCCGCGAGGCATGAAAACTAGAAACTAGAAATTCAAATGAAATAAAAAAACGTATTTCATTACAAAATAAACGTAAAAACTCACATTACGTGGTCTGATACTTCAGCATTCCGTCGCACTTGACATCATGCCTGCCAAGTCCAATACCAATCTGCATGTAGCAGTGGAATTAACAACTGGTTAGCTGGCCGACCTGACGAACCCATCAATCAATATGCAAATTTTTTTGTGACAACCACCTAGAAGCCAAACAAATGAATGACAGAGCGCATGAATGATGATGAGGAGCCAAATAAATGTGATATATTTTATGTCCCAGTGAGTGAAAAGTAGTAGCATTTTAATGAGATCAAATGTATTTTTAAGCACTACTGGAAACAAAAATAGTTAGAATTAACTTCAGAACGTTTATTACGAAGTCTGTGCTCGAGGCGGGGATTAAGGCCACTCTAAAGAACGATCGGGTTGTCTGATTATGTGGTCGTATTTATAATTCAGTCTTCAACATTAAAATACGCTGAACAATTTCACAACCAGATAACTTAATAACGGGTTATATAAGAAGGAATACCTATGACCTTCTTTTCCTACAATCGTCAAGAGGATACTCATACAAAATATATTTATCATTGTCCCATATAAATTCCTCTGTGGTTTGATAAATCTATCTGGTAAACATTAAATAATATTGTGGCACACCTATATACTTTACATGGGTGTTGCGGGTAGGTGATTTAATCTGGGGTAAGTACACCCAGCAGAGCGACACTCATTTACTATCTACATACACACACTCACCAAATGTGTGTCGTAACCTACCAGCCAGAGGTTAATTAATATATATGAACTGTTAAGCATGCTACCTTAAAACTATGCACCCAGAAAAAATATATGTATATCATGTGGATATTTATGTCTCGTTAGAAATATGAACATAGGGGTGCATCACCAAAAGCAAGTTACAGTTTTTCCACCGGAATTATATAAGTTATATTTTAAGATTTCCACCAAAAAAATATTTCGAAAAAAATTATTGATGGAAGCTGAACCGATTTT
Organism: Rhagoletis cerasi; assembly: GCA_029783565.1. Lineage (NCBI taxonomy): Eukaryota > Metazoa > Arthropoda > Insecta > Diptera > Tephritidae > Rhagoletis > Rhagoletis cerasi. Next base: position 6,637 of record JAPVRG010219575.1, on the reverse strand, counting down.
AAAATACCTCCAAAAGTCGGGGTTTTCCATAAATAAAAATAAGTTCTTAACAAAATTTTTTCCAATCACCTCAGCTAAAAAGCTCTGCATAAAAATGTTTAAAAATTGTATCAACAGAATCAAAATAATGGCATATTTGGAGGTATTTTCAAATCGGTCCAGCTCACGTACATAAATGATGTGTTCCGAAATGCAACAAGCCAAAGCATTAGTCTTTTTATTTCTAAACTATGATTGATGGAAATGTCCAATATGCGCAACCACGGTTAAATGCCGAATTGGAACTTAGTTGCGCAAATAAGGCATTTCCATCAATTATAGTTTAGAAATAAAAGATGCTGATGCTTTGGCTTGATGCATTTCTGAACACACCCAATCTTAATATTTTTCCGAAATATTTTGGCGGAAGTATTAAAATGTAATATGTAAATTTAATATTTTCAATGAAAAAACAGTACCGATTTTTTTTTTGTATTGAGAGTAATGCACGCTAATGTACCTACACATATATATGAAAATGTAGTTTTGTATTGACTTATGTGGCTTAACTATGAAATTTGAGAAAGTTTTTACGGCCCTAAATTTTGCTTTAATTCTGTATGAAACAACTTCTTATTCGACACACTAGTTTGAGAAGCTTTAATGTTAGAGCGAGACTCCTACATTTTTGATTTCGCGCTCAGCCTAATTACGCTAATTACAATATTTGTTTACCACAAAAACCGCAGGATATTTTCATTCTTGGCTAATAGGTAATAAGATTTTGTTGTTGAAAACAGAACCTGTATTGAATTTTATTTTCTGAGCTAAAATATTCATTTTGGACTAATTACTAGAATGGAATAATGAAACAGATTAGAATATTTTGAGCACGATGCAATGAAAGCAGAGGAAGGTCAATATGTCAGGTAAATAGTAAATAAGGGCAGCCCTGTGGGCGGTGCGCTTTCGTCTTTTCCCTGCGCGTTGTAATTTATTCTATCATATGGCTGATTGACACTCAAAGTGATAGGAAGAGGTTTTATGTTAACCAAGCCAAAACATGGGATGGTTTAGTTTGCTTCAAACTTAAAAGACTCAATATTCGGAACCAAAGTAAAGTATCTAGTAGTAATGTTGAATTTCAAACTTTCCTGAAAGTCCAACGTCCAAAGCTTTGCGCCATTTTAAACAGATCATTGGCAAAGCGTGAGGTCTGTCAGCAAGAAGCATCCTCTGTATAGACATATTACTCTATGAACAGTTATGTATCAGTGGTACTTCCATGTATATAGTCGCCCTATGCTGTATCACGCATGGGACTAGCTCTGGTGCACTGCTACGCCTACAATAACTTCGCAGTTTTTTCGTGGGGGTTTATTAAAGGCCACCTGATGCTAAATTCAGCCAGGTGGAAATTTCTGGTGGCAGAGATCTAGACAAAGTGTATTTTCAATGTCCCATGATAGCACGCCATCATTACCGTTCCTGAGCAGATTGTACAATGTGCAGTTTCGTGAGGCTGAGTGCCAGTCCCAGGCATACACATTGTCGAATATTTGCTGATGGCTCCGAAATTGACGCTGAGTTAAGATTTGGAGTCTATGTCGTAGATAATGGGGATAAACTTCACTTTTCTCTTGAAAAATATTCCTCGCTATTTCAACCCGAGGTAATTACAATCCTCAAGGCCTAGTTGGTGGAAAATAGGTGGAGATGCAGGAGTTTAAGTGTCTGTAGTGACAACCGAGCTACACCCAAGTCATTGGCCAGCCCTACCACTACTTCCAGACTAGTTTAGTAAGGCAAATTTTGGCTAAATTATGCTGGAAAACTCGTTACGTGATTGCTGGATGCAGGTCACCCCAGAGTTTCTGGAGCAGTTACTTCTTAGACCGCAACGCACTCCCAATTTCGGCCATCGACGCCACCGTTGGAAACTGTCTGAATACTTCTAAAACCCCAATGACTGGGAGGCTTCGATGGGCTGCAGGTGGGCAATAGTCATGTTGCTCTCAATCTCAGGTGGTCTTGCTGGGCATTTTGTTTCTAGTATTATCGTTTTTCTTAAGACTAGAAAGACTGGAAAATCGAAATACCTTGAAAGACAGGCAGGGGACATTTGATCCAATTACTTAAGAATTAATTTTAGCAGCAAAAAACTTATAATTTGAAATTTAAAATTGTTTATTCATTTTAGAAATAACATAAAAATTCAATTTTTATTTTAATTTTTTTATTTTAGTAACAAAAAACGTAATGTACATGTTTGCCAAAAGGGTCAAACGAACCCAAACCGTCTTTTTAGGTAGTTGTACTATTTATTTAAGTTTCAAATACTACAATAAAATAGGAATGCTTTTAAATTAAATTTTATGTATTTTGAAATAGTCACGAAAAAATCAACTTAGAAAAATTACTGGTAAAAGAAATATTGGCAGTCAAATATGAAAATGGGTCAAATGACCCCAGTTCGTCTTTCTGGTGTCAAAGTTTGATCAACCGTTTGCGTACTCATACATGGCGTATGAGTAACATTATTTCTTGCTCGCATTTCATAAAAAAAAAACATTGAAACGATTACGCAAAAGTGATAAGTAGCGGCGTAGTACTTCCCGCTGCAATTATGTATGCAATTTCTCCCCCTACAATTTAGTGTTTTTATCTTTTTCATTAATGCATTTGATTTGACGCACTCAGAGTTGAACAAAATGTGTTACGTTTTTTATTAATTTAAATAATACCCCGGTCACGCTCGATGGTACTTTTTGGATATGTTATGCAGGACATAATCGATTAGTTTTTTTCTAGTGCCGTTAGATTTTTTGGTGTGCCCACTATTAAATCGTGCCAGATTGACTGCAATATACAGATGTGAAAGCAGACAGCTTGTGGGATTTCTAACTGGTCAATTCTGTTGACTCGAGATGTGTACAACCCTATTTTCCCTTCCTGTCTTCAAGATAATAAGACGGTGGAGCATTTTCGTCTTATTTATCATTTATTAACAGCCTTATTATGTATCACGAACGATAGGCAACACGAACAATTCGTCTGCAGAAGAATGCTTCAAAAATTAGTCTGGCGGCATCATTCTAGCCGGTTTAAACGTAACCGAGACGATTGTAACGTAATCGATTCAAAGCAAGACGAAGACGACGGATAGAGCAATAAAATCGCTATCAGAGACGTTGTCGTCTGCAGACGAATCGTTCGTGTTGCCTATCGTTCGTGATACATAATAAGGCCGTTAACACTTACTATACACATTCACGCAATACCCAAAACAAGTCTAAACAAATAAATACCGATAAGTAAAAGATAAGAACTTCATTTATATAAAAATAAACAAAGATTAAATCATACTCAACATAAACAATCGCAAAACGCAATCAAAACAAATACACTAGTAGAATAGATACGCTTTAGAAAATGCTTAAAAATCTCATTTACCCGCTGCTCTGGTATGCTTAGGAGTGTACGAGTACATTAGAAATGCTACTGTCGACTTTTAGGGGGGAATTACCGTTTTTGGAGAGAGCGCCAGCTGCTTCACGTTCGCCGTTAAGCCATGTATGCTCGCATCTGTTGCTGCTTGCTGTTGTTCATTGCTATTAACAGCTGTTACAACGCTACTGCTAGTTCCGCCGCCAACACCAATTCCACTGCTTGTAGTTGAAGTTGTTGTTGTTGTTGCTGTTTGACTATCAACCGAAAATGTATTCGCAGCAGACCAGTCAATGGTGCTACCCGGAGCCATGCCCACTGTAAACGGTTTGTGTGCTGGACTTGCGGGTACTGTATCACTGTTAAGCGCATCCCCCACAGCGGGTGTCTGCAGAGTTTGTGTAATTTGTTGTTGTTGTTGCTGTCGTTGCGTCTCATCGGTAGGCTCGATATCCGACTCGTTCGTCTCTTCTTGTTCCTGTTAAGAAAAAAATTAATACCAACATAAGTACTTGTCAGCACTTTTTCTAGGCGGCATGTGCTTCAATTAATTTACCTCTTCTGGGCATAATTCATACGCCATTGTCCATGTATTCTTGGCGGATTGTGAACGTTCGAGCATGTAGCCATTTGTGTTATCATTGCTCTGTGCGGGTGGTGACCACGAATATGAATTGTATTGACAACTACGTTGCCGTTCCAATTCATCTTGCAACCATTCCACTGCCATGGTCCAGTGCCGTGCGATACTGGCATTCGAGTTGAGCATCTGTAGGGCCACCTGTGATTTGTGGAATAGTTGTGTAAGGCATTTGATTATTTGGTATGCGCGCTTTTGATAATGTGTCTTTGTGCGCTGTATCGTCTCCAGTAAGCCTTCGCGCTCCTCCGCTACACCGTTGAGCGCATTATGTATGCGATGGTGCTGCCACGAGTCCTCGATTAGTAATATATGCAACAACAACTCGGTGTGATGGCGCATGTCGTGGCAATAAGCGAACCCGCATTGCCACAGCAGTTCGGTTAGTACGGCACGTGAGAAATGTGGATTCTCCCAGCTGCAGTACTGTAGTAGCTTGATACCTTCCTCACCAACAGCAGTGTCCTCTATTAGCTTCTTAATATAACTGTATATGAATGAAAAGAAAAAAGTATGGAAATTCAAGAAAAATTACTATCACAGCATCTCACATACCCAGTACGATTGAAGAGTATGTCCGCACATTCTGGCGATAATGGCAATAACTCCTCACGCCTAATATTTGGATCTTTGTATGGATTCTCAAGAGGTTGTGCATTTTGATTTGAATTCTGGCACTTGTCAGAGATATCGCTGCAACGTATTAAATGCGAAACGACCTGATGCAACTTGCTCAGTTCGGGGTACTGGTATTTTATCGATGGACCAGGGCCTTCATCCAATGCAACTTGCATGAATATAAAGGGCACATTCAACTGCAAAAGTATGGTATAAAAAATACAATTTAACTGAAAGGCAATTATGAATAAAATGCTACAATTAACACACCTTCAACAACTGCTGCTTTTCCGGTATCCCCAAGCCCACGTACATGCTGAACAAGCTGAAGTAGTGTGGCAAATGTTTGCCATAATCGACGGCCTCACACTTCAAAAGCTCCAATACGCTAATCAAAATCTGTTCACATAGATTGCTGCCTTCGTAGCCAGCCAGCGGCTCGTCGGCTATGGCAAAGTGACAGAAGAAAACCACCAATTTGACAAATACAGTGCGCACCTCCGGTGATGGAGCCATTAAGATATATTCGCCGAGACGAGACGCAGGATTGAGAAGTGCATTATTGGCGAACCATTTGCGCACCAATGAGGAGAAGCGAATGTGATGTGATAGTGTATCGTACCTGTAGAGCAAAAATTAGTAAATAAACTATAGTAATTAACTTCATATATCGTAAAATTATGGAGGGGCACAATCGCAGTTAACAAACCTTACCAATTCTTATACCCCAAACTCATTAAACCTACCATTCTATAACTGGTCCACGCAGCGATTTTTTCGTTCTAAAACCTGTGTGGAATAAGAATTGCGATGCTAGTTGCACGCCCAACAATGAAAGTTCTTCAGCAGCTGGTGTCTACGTTGAAAATTAGAAGAAGAATTAATATTCCAGCATACGTACATGAACATTGGTAAATAACGCAAATAAACACACCATTTTATCGGGACGTGTTGAAGGAATACTGCAGCTAACTAATTTCTTAATAAAATTGAAGAACTCCACAGAGAATATGCTCTTTGAGTGTAAAAACCGTATATTTTGATGGCTATTTGAACGAGGTAAACTCTTTTATTTAACATACATATAAATAATTGGCGTAACACTTTACTTACCGTACACTGCGCTCGATCGGCTTTGGCAGCGGCAATACGAAATTGCGACTTTCTGCCAACGACAATTGCTCCACACAAGGTTCGAATTGTACAGGTTTTTGATCGCAACGCGTATAGAAGAGCATGTACGCATTCCACCACCGCTTCTGGCGTCTGTATTGCATGCGCTTCAAATTATTATCATAAATTTCACCCATGTAATCACCGCCAAAGCATTGTGCTTTCAACTCTTCATCCTCGTGCATTTTACATTCGCTCACCTCACCATCGTCGAATTTATACCATTGCTCCTTACCAGTGGAGGGATTCCTATATAAATAGATACAATTAGTAACGTCAAAATCTTTTTAGTCTAAGAATGTTTTTTTAAATAGCTTACTTAGAAAGTATGTAACTAAAGTAATGGCCACCGGAAGCCTGTCCGCTATGTACCACAATGCCAGTTAACTCATATTTGGTAGTTTCGCCATTTGATTGGCAATTATCGCCCACCTCGATGACTTCACCCTCCAGTTTGGCTAAGCCAGATACTAGAAGAGAAAGGAGAGAATAAATAGGTTTCTAATTATAAGTCTTTGTCTGCAAGGAAAAAGAGCTTAAGTCTAAAACAGAATTCCGGAAATCGTTCTGAAAAGGGTGAAAGATGAAAATTGTTTTTATTAATATCTTTTAAAAAATATAGAGTTAAATAGGAGTTTCACGTAAGCATGCAGTTTTGTTAGTGGAATAGTATGCTTGACTAAATTTTGGCCTAAATGTTGTTGTTGTTCACTACTAGGTCCGCCCGAATGCGCTAGTCTATTCATAGTTGTCGACAAGCTCAACTAACAGTATGGATGA
>JAPVRG010219561.1:0-11170 GCA_029783565.1 Rhagoletis cerasi | reverse complement strand
TATTCTTACGGCGGTTTAACCGCTAAACCCGTTACAGCTTTATCATCAATAAGTCAATTGAAAGTATGTATGTATATCGATTTGTCGCTATTTTGCATTTTATGCAAATGAAACAAAACGAAATCAGAAAACAAAATTCTTTCATAGAGGTGTGGTTTTTTGGCTTCTCTATTTTTTTTTTGGCTTCTCTATTTTTTTTTTACCACTACTATGTAGTGTTTGCCAAAACCAGTCAGCTATAGATTTATCTGTAGTAAAGTATAAACAAAACTAACCAATTAAACTGATTTGTGCAGATCAGCGACGTCTGTTGTAGAAGATTTTGGAGGGTGGTTTAATATCTTATTTTAGTATATTTCTTAGGTTTTCTACATTATGTAAAGTTAAGAGAATAAAGTCAAATTTTCTTTTTGGTCAATTACGATGCTTGATTTCTCTGTTAAAAAATGGAACTAAACAATTCCCCAGCGTGCTCGCACATTTCAAGAAGAAAATAATTTGCAACATCAATGCAGTTCCCCATCTTGTCAATATTGGCTGTGGCGGAAGAGCGATTTTGGGTCAACATCAATGAAGCGAGATCTTATATCTTCGGCCACTCGGTGCATTGCGTGCCAAACAAGTAACGTGCAGTAACTTTGGGTAAAATAGCTTCAGCGCCTTTGCTGATTATAGCACATCGAGCCCTAACCGTCGAAAAAACGTAAGCGACATATTTTTAAACAATTTTCTTTTTGATGCAGAATTGCATCTAGATGCTCTAGAAAATTTTGAAAAAAATTTCGTTTACGTTTTTTCTGCCTTTTAGGGCTCGATATATGAATCATCCAATGCTCTTGCAATTGTGGAGTGATTCGTCCGTTCTAGACAAGCGGCGTTTAATATAAAAAGGAAATTAAATATTCTTTTTTGACAAAATATGCCTATATATGCATTTAAGGCAAAATATGTAAGAATATGCACCAACAAATCGATGTCACCTTAACACAAAACTCTCTATTCGCAACATTGTTAATCATTCCTATAAAATATGTAAATGCATAGAAATCCGGGCCCTAATAATAAGTAATCATCCGCAATTTTCTTGTACCTGAAATAAAGTTGTACGATCGATTTGCGTAAAGTTTAACCCCTAACCCCCCTTTGTGTTCGCCGCTACTGAATTATATAAACTGTTTCACAAAATTTAAAATGTACCTACATGAGTATTTTAAATTGCTATGAAAATTGTGTTGCTAGCTTCATGTTGCCAACATGTTGCAAGCTTTTTCATAGCGTGAACAGAATACTACTTTCTTGCGGAAATGTTGTGGAATTTCACACTTATTTCACAGAAAGAAATTTTTTATGCAATTTGACAGATTTTTCACGTGAAACAGGAACAGAGTACTATGCTTAATGATAATGTTAACGCATGAGCAAAATAGATTTCGGCTTCTGTTATAGATCGAACTATATTTTAAATAAAAATTATTAAAAATAAAAAAATGTTAACACGCACATACTAAAAGCAGAACAATTTTTCAGCTTGTTTCGGCCAAAGTCAAATTTTATCGAAAAATCACGAAAGTCTTCCATCAGTAGCTATTTTTGCGGTTAATAAAAACAGTAAACAACAAAAATTGCAATGACTGTACACTGCTAGATGTCGGCAAGCAAGCCACTAACTTTTAATGTTCGTGGAGGAATTTTTCATAATTTCCATATCCGGCAATTTACATGAGCTGAGACGACTCTTTTTTTTTGTAAAAACAGAACAAATATTCGCTAACCATAATTATTCAGGTAGCTCGCCTTCATATGTACACATGCATGCACATTTTTTTGTGTATCTGTGCATTTAAAACTGTGTGAAATAACAAAAATATTTTATTTTTATTTAACTTATAAATACATACGAATTTAATATTGCGTTCTAGTCAAATCATGTTTGTTTTATTTGCTTAATGTTTGATTTCATCAAATCCAAAGGCGCGCCAGTTCTAAACAGTCCACTCTCAGTATACAAAAAAAAATATGTATATAAAACACCCGATTTTAATCTGATTCAGCACTTTGGAGTATGTACTGCAATTTCCTGTCATTCGCTTCATTAAGCGGTTCTACTGTTTTCATTTGCTTAAGTAATTCTTTTTTTTTGCTCGTTTGAATTTGACATTGGCTTTCTGTTGGAATTGCAAACGAGTTTGTTGACATTATTTTTCAGAGTTAAAGGTTTTTTCGACTTGTGCATATTTATTGTTGTTGATTACTTACTAATAAACGCAAAACTGTTAAACATGATTTTTTGAAAGAACGTGATTATGTATTTAGGAAAACATTGGCACAATATGCATTTAAAATACAAATTTATGGTCATATAAAGATTTTTTTTAATTTTTTGGTGGTTCACAAATATGTTTTGTCAACTCCTTTTTCTGGTTTTGATGTACTAACCAAGTAAGATTTAATTCAAATCTATTTTTCTAGTTGAAAACTACATATTATTTTCGATTGCTGCCGCGATTGTAACGCAAATTTGCCTATTTAATTTCCTGTCTCAATATACGAGATTTTAGATAACTCCAAAAAGTAATGCAATAAACATAAAAGCAGAATCACCCATTTATGTATGTATGCATGTAATTACAAGCGCACTTAAAGAAAATTTCGCCCAACACTCTGCAGAAAAGTGAAAAATTTTCACTCGCCATATGTGTGACTATGGCCATTGCTCATTGTCGCTGCTTATCATGCACATCAGCTGCAGCGGAGGCAAACGACAGAGCAGCCTGGGCGAAGTCAAACAGACACTCCACAGCCCACACCCAATTTTCTGTGCGCAGTTGCGCGCACAAAAAACTTGCCCATTTGTGCAGTGGAAAATCGCTGCAACACACTTTCCTTTACACGCACGCACGCCGCTGACACAGCCAAACACAAACACATTGGTGCATAAAACCTTAAATGGCTAACAGCAAGGCAATGACAGCGAAATGCTAAATTGCCAACAGCAAAGCAAAAACAGGAGAGAGTAAAGCATATCTGCAAAGAAAAATTGCATACGCTTATCAAGCCAAAGCGATCAGTAGGAAATTGCCATAATTTATAAAATTCAAAGTGTCTGAGCTAACGGCGGCGGTGGCGGCTAGTGGATGTGTGTGCGCGCATGCGTTGCATAAATGTCAAAAATATGGCATATATTTGCCAGAATGTAGAAGGATGTGTGTGCGCGCGCAAACTGATAGCGCAAAATAAATAAATATGAATAGACAGCCGGACAAGGCGGAGGTATCGCAAAAAGGTAATCAACTGTGACGGAAAGCAAAGCGTCTAACGAACTTTTTTGTGGGAAAGAAACTTTGCGGGCTTTTTTACACTAATAGCAATTTCTCATTGGTAGCGGCTAAATAATGAAGTTTCAAGCGAAGTTTAGTGCTTTACTCATTTGCGCTTGAATTACTCCAAATCAGGAAGGCCCGCGGGCAGATTAATTAAAATTCAATTTTTTTTTTGGAATTTGTAAAAAAGTTTTAGATATGCAGTATTATAGCTCATTAATTTTAAGTGCATAAAGTACAAGTTTCAAGTGGCTAAGAATTCGCTTTGATTTTGAATAAATTTTTTTTTTTTGCTGACATTTCGAACACACTTAACGTATGTGGAAGAAAATGCTTAGCAAGCAAAACAAAATATTAAAAATCCACGAAAATTTTTAACCACTTGAAACTGTAAATAAAATTGGTTTACGCCTCTTTCTTCGCGGTCAACTTTTGAGCTCGCGTCTTTATTCGTGTGTAGTGGCGATATAAAGCAGCTCTTAATAATGAAAAATATGTGGATAATATCTTACTTTTGTATGAAGCTGCCACCAGTTTCAAAAAGTGAATAAAAATTTACATATCATATGAACACTAAAAGAAATTTCGTTTAGAAACTTTGATCATTAAATATTTTTAATATTGTTGCCAATTTTTCAAATGCAGTTCTATTAAGTCTATGATTTAAAGGGATTGAAAAAAATGTTTAATCTAAACGAGCAGCAAAATAAAAAATTAAATATTTTATTCAGTAGATGTCCTTTATGAGGTATTCATTCAGGGTTACAACCTTTTTTACATAAACACATGAGATGTACATTTCAGTTTTTTTATTTTTAATTTTACTTTTTTAATTTTTTTTTATTTTTTATTTTTTTTATTTTAATCTTGTTTCATTATATTCCACTGTATTTCTTTTTATTTTTAGTTTTATTTTGTTAGGTCATTGGAAATTTTTGATTTTAAATTAATAAAAAAACCACTCACAAATACAACAATAAAATATCCTTAATCTGATATAAGTAAAATTACATATTAAAAAATTGAAATTCGTAACTTTAATTGGATATAAAAAACCAGGCAGATGAGCCGGTTTGGAGCCTGATTAAGCTTTTTTCTCTACTAATTAACTGAACCGAAATTTTCCACAAATTTTGGATCCGAAACGAAAACCGAACCACTTTTTCTAAAGTTTTAATGTTCGTTTCGACTTATTTTTAATAGAAAAATTTTCCCTACTTTTTTATTTTTTCTTTTGTTAAATATGGTAATACCATGTTTTTATACAGCGGGTTTGGCAGACGGTTGAACATACATACATAAATGGGTGGATAGTTGTGGCTATGTGTGTCTGCTATGTGTTCAGCCCCAAAAATTTGACTTTATAGTTTTCTTTTAAATGAAATGGGAACAAATTTCCGCTTTAAAGTTTGGCTTACCTCTCTTTGCAGTTTGGGGCTCATATTTTTTTATGTTATCATCTGCGTCAAAAATTAAATTTTGTGAGGCTTTACTATCATTTTTAATATAAACAAGAAAAAAATGTTGCCAATTTTCTCATTTTTAAATTAAGTTATTTAGGTTTGAAATTTTGGGACAACGAATTTCGTATAAAATTAAAGAAAAATCTTAAAAAAACAATGTGGCCCTAGGTTTAATTTTTGGGCCTGAACACATAGCAGACGGCCCAACTATACCCCATTTACTGAATAAAAATAAAAAATATTCAAACCGTTGAGCCGAAGCGAGACCCCGCTTCAAAAACAAAAAAAACCGTTTTGACGAACCAATCCAAAGGTGAAATAACGGTTCGAACCGCTAAACCAAACCAACCAAAATTTTCACCCGGTTCACGTCTCTGTAAAAAACTTTGAATACCTAACTGCAAACTGAGACTTTGAATTCACATACTTCACACATATGTATTTAATATTCATAGACTAAATTTTATTTCCACAAAAAAAAAAGAATTCTCCATGTCATAAAGTAAATTAAATTCACAATTCTGACAATTAAGCGCTAAAAATATCATAAATCAAGCATAAAATAAAAATACATTTTTTTCACAACTAATGTATGCGCATTAATTTCAAAATGCTCGCATTGACCGCATAAATGCAACGCAAATGGCTCGAAATGTTACGAAAAATTGCAATAAAAGTGTTGCATTCGCTAAAACTAGGCATAAATTTCATTCACATTATGGCCAACATGCTCTGTTCACATTGAATTATTTTCAAATAAATATTTTCTACATTGGCTATTGATTTCAGTTGCCTACGTTTTTCGCAATTTTCAGTTTACTAAGTTCTTGTCTTGGTTTTTGGTCAAAAAAATTGCCAATCCACCTACATACGCTCTTGCTGGCTGGCTGGAAGTTTAATGAAATTTCTTGTGCATTCAGCGGTTGCCATGCGCCCAAATTGACGTTATGCATAAAATCCAATAGCAGTCATTTATCAAAATGGATTGTAAATGTAAAAACAAAGTGGAAAAAACCATAAATAAAAAATTCTAAAATAATGCGAAAATACTTTGTTTTGACGGCGCCCCCTATTGATTGCGCTAAGCGGCTTATTGAGTCTGCTTAAAAGTTCAGGGTAAAGTCTTGCAGTTTGTTTAGATTTACATATATACGTAAGAAATAAAGAATTTTTTTTGGTGTTTAGAAAATGACTAGAAATTCGCAAAATAATTGCAATGAAAAGGTTTTTTCTCATATTTGTTCATATCGACTAATTTTCTTTTGTATACGTTCCAGTTGACTTGCTTTGCAGCTTAAACTGTCAGCTAAGGTCAAATGCACCTAAAGTTAATGGCAGCTGACGTTCTGTGATTGACAGCTTTTCACTTAGCCGATAAGTCAATTTCACAGCTTGAATAATTTGTGGGTGTTGCAGTTTTTTCTAACTGTTTAATATACATTAGGGCGATATCAATTTTCTAAGTTTTTCGATTTATGATTGCCGTGTATTTCTTGGTTTTTTTACTACTCAAAGCTAAGTGAATTAATTTTGACTGATCGCTTTAGTAGCGGTGACGTGGGATTGAAAATAAAATGTTTACAAATTTTGTTCGGTCTCCATCTTTTTTGGCATACCTACACATGTAGTTCCGCACACACATGTACGTATATGCATACCGAGTAATTACTTCATTAACGCATAATTAAAGATAATTCACTCTAACCAGTTTTACATGCTCAAAAACGAGTTTGAGCAAATTGACATACATATACGTATGTATGTATACAAACGTAAATATAAACAGGCATGTGTTTATGTATCAATTAAAGTCAAATGCCAGAGCACTCCCCCATTAGCTGGCTGCCATCAGTCAGTCAACCACCTGGGCACACAAACTCGTACACCAGGTGAACCAGTTAAATAAAGCTGCAGATCGTTGAGCCAACATATTAAGTCAGTCTCAATGGCTTACTTATTGTTACATGCATACTGGCTTTGTCATCAGCCTGGTGCGCTTAGCTACATACATACATACACACATGGACATTTTGCCGTTTACAAAGCCCGCGTATACAGGGTAGAACAATGATTGTTAACCACGTTAGTTGAACAATTTGTCGGCCTACAAAGTGAATTTGTTGTAGGACAAAGCCAACAAACATTACTTAAAACATTTAACAAGTAATACGGCTACACACGCCTGTATGTACAAATGTATACATGTGGGATTGTATACGAAGATAATTGCATGCAATCAATTGCCGGCTTTGTATGCTTACCTTAAATTTTACATGCTGTCGCTACATACTTGCTCTTGCCTTCGGCTACTGTTATGCGCTCATTGCACTTTGATGCAATGCTGGCGATAAGCAACCAGCAACAAGCTAACTAAAACATTTGATATTTGTTATTTTTTAATTGTGGCCCAAACTTTTCGTGTACCAAACTTTTCGTGTACCAGCGCGCCACCGAGCGTTGTGCGATAATTGAAGGCGACAACCAATAATATGTGCCGCATACAATGCGCCGAAAAATTCCAAATAAGCTTGGAAATATGTACAAAGATATATTAGAGCGGTTCTAAATGCTTGGAAAATTTCAAATTTCCCTCCGCACTCGATTTTCGGATTCGGCTTGCTTACTGTTCTAATTCTATAATAAGACATTTGAGTGTAATCGACTGCAGATAAAATACTGATTTCTCCTAGTACATGGCAGTCTTTACTTCCACCTTGCCAGCTTCATTTAACTCTAACCGATCGATTTCAACTTTGACATTCTGGAGCAGTAGCGGAACCAGCTGAACCAGACTACGTTCGGGAATCTAAAGCCCAAGGCCTTCGAAAATTAAGACCACCTTAATGTTTATTCATATACAAAAATCTTCATAGGAACGTAGTACGTGCCTATGTACATTAGGGTGGTCCTTAAATGTAGGAAGTAAATTTTTACATCAGATTTCCTAAACCTCAACCCCTACGTCGATACTACAATATTCGAAGATAACACTAATTTTCGTCCCGGTTGGAGACGGTTAAGGCGTGTCGCACAGAAGGCAAAGTTCATATTCCTCTATGAAGACTCAAAAAATTAAAATTAAATTTGATTTCATTTAATACCCAAAATCGGTACTACTATAGCCGAAAATATCACATATAAATTTTTGGTCCCGACTGGAGACGGTAGGGTAATCTGAACTTTGACACCTGTGCGACACGCCTTAACCATCCCCAATCGGGACCAAAATTTATTTCCCTATGATCGCGGTGTTACCGATTGAGGGGGTGAGAATGAAACAAATCGTTCATTTGATTTTTTAAGGAGCACCCTAATTTACGTACATATATATGTAAATAAGAAAATACGAGTAAAAAAGCAAAGGCCCACGAAAGTATTTAAAATATTCGTCTGCATGCAAGCAACGATAAGGTGTAACAACGCTGCTCCAGTTGCTATATTTTTACTTTGATGGAATTTTTTCATTATGCATGTATGCATAATTTTTGGCTTATTACTTTCGCAAAATTAGTTTAATTTAATTAAATAACAAAGTAAATTTTTTTCAGGCAGTTGCCTATAAGTACCAAATTCATCATCAAAGGCATACTCACAGCAGTGTTTTGGAATCGTCGCCCACCATGCGAACACTTTACTGTAGACCCAGGTTCCCAGGAAGCTACTAACCTAGCTGTACACTCACCATGTGGCTACCTATCCCAGGGCTCCTGACATTTCCTTAGGTTTCGGACTTTTATGTAGTTCTTCTGTTTTTATTTCTTCCGCTAGGATGCCTGGGGGCGTTGCGGTACTTATCACCAGCACGGCTGGCGCGGAGACCGCAGTTAGACTACACAGAAGATATGTATGTTTAACTTTTCTGCTATATTTTCAGGGTGTCAGCCGACATCTAAACTCCATAGAATAGTACCGATAATGTAGTGGACATATTCAGCTTCCGTTTTATTTGTGTTATCTTCCAAATGTTGAACATTAATCTGATCAGCGAAGATATTACTTATGCAGATTCCTTCGTCTTATGTTGTATTTGCGTCGAAAATTTAAGTTTGGGGTCGAGTCTCATATCCAGATATTTCACAATTTTTTTCTGTCTGAACTTAATGCATATTTGTGATTCTTCCGTCGCCAGTTCGAGACTATAAGCCCATACATACAAACTCTTGAGTTCTAGTCATAACTCGGTTTAGACCCTATCTAGGTTCTTCGGTGTTTCATGCGGTGATGATGGCGTCAATGTCGTCCGCATGTCCAACGAGGCATTTTTCATCTGGCATTTTGATGCTTAATAGCCGACTTAGGGCGAGGTGTCTGTATATTATCCTAAGACAAGGCGCTTATTCCCAGCGATCTATTGATCGCTCAGATACAAGTTATATATCAAATTAGAGTGCCCGATCTGAAATCTAAATACATTTTAATGGTTAGTTAATGGTACTCGACCAAAATTTAAAGCACTACCCTAAAATTGTTTGGACGCCGAAATTTGAGCAGATGAATCAGAAGGGAAACGAATTGTACTACCACGTATAAATTGACAGCCCAGCGAATTAACACTTCTGTTTGTATTAAAACGTCGCCAATTCCAAATTATGGCAGCGTTAGCAATAACAATAAGTAAGTCTCAAGGTTAGACCCTACCAAGAGTTGGTGTTTTCATAAAATAGGATTGCTTTATACATGGCTAGCTATTCGTGGCATTGAGTAGAGAACGATCTTGCGAAGATATCTAAGTTAAAATGAACGACCAAAAGAAATTTAATTCATATATAGTTTTCCGTGAAGTACTTACACAAATAAATTGATGTGTTTTTAGAAAAAAGAAAAATGTAGATTTTTTAGACAACGGGGCCCCCCGATTTTCGGGGTTTATTACTAGCTAGAGATATTTCTAGAAGTTTTTCCGCTGTGCCGAGCATGCATATATGTATGTTGACGTGATCCTGTTTTTCCATAAGTCAAGTATACATTATACATATCGAGGAGGAAATTTGGACTCTCTGAGCCCAATGTCTTTAATTTCGCTTTCGTAGAGCGAATTCGAGTTCTTCTATTGTGGATAAATATTCTCTTACGGCTTCTTCTAGGAACTGTACTGACTCTTCTCAGTTGTTGTCCACTTCCAACCTTGTAGCCGGGCCCATATTTATTTATAGCATTATGGACTTCCTGCCATTTCTTCTTTTTGCTACCTAAGATAATTCCTTTAACTTAATTTTTATCGCTTTGTATTGTTCTTCTGTAGAAGGGTGGTTCTTGCAATAAAAACACTGTCTGAAACTGGACAAAACACAATTTTTACTCCAAACAAAAAATCACCAAAATCACAAAAAATCGAATCTCAAAGGCAATAGATTTCTAATCGCAAAAAAACTTCCCATTGATTAAACTAATAATGCATGCGAAATCGTCTTTTGTTATAATCCAACACTCATACTCAAGTACTGTATAGTCTTTTGTCTCACTTAGACTTTGCAAGTGGCGTTTCTTTCGGCCAACCAGCTGTTGTAGTTTTGTTTTTATTTAAGCTTTGAGTTGATGACTCATATGCAAGTCAAAGACCGCATTGTAATAAAAAAGAAAAAGCGTAAATGCGAATAAAAAATAATAAAAAGTAAATCCATGTTATGGAAATATAACCGCTGACTACATCATACATACATACATACAACCGACGGACGGGGCATTGCGCATATGCAGTAGCGTTGATGAACATAAAGACGCTTGAACGTCAGCAGGACAAATACACGAATTGCATGCGAAATGTAAAATTGCGGGCAATAAAGTATTATATGTTTTTCTATGTTTGCCTGCCACAAAGCATATGGCACTCACATGTATAGGCATGCATATGTATTAAATATTGTGGATTGTGTTTGTTAAATATGCAAAGAGTTGCCTGGACTGTAAGTATATTAGGATGCCTGCCGCTTTATAGAAAATTTGTTCTATTAGAAAAAAATTACTTGAAAATTGCATTTTTCATTAAAAAAAATATTTCATCACAAAACCTTTTTCCAGTAGGTAGCCTCAAAAGGCAACAAATTTTAAACTAAAAAGGACTACTTTTAATTTTTTTTAAATGCAGTTTGCGATAATTTTTTCATGAAAGTTTCAAGAAATTAATGACATTTTTACAGTTTTTTTGAAAAGAATTTTCATCTACTATTATTTTTTATAAAAATTGTAACAGTTGTTAACGACTTTTTTTGTAAAATCATGAAATGTGATTTAGTTAAGAAGTCTCTCAAAATGAATTGATTGCTCCAAAAAAATATTTGCTCAATGCTACCTCGAAAATAAAAATCGTCAAAGAGTGAGAGAATTATTTAATTTTTCATGAAAATCACAAAAAAAATTATTTTGAATACAGAATTTTCAAAGCTTCAG
>JAPVRG010219546.1:0-13155 GCA_029783565.1 Rhagoletis cerasi | reverse complement strand
AATATTTTTCAAAATAATGAGCGCCTTAATTTTAGATTTGTGTCTAATTTCTTAAATTTCTACAATATTTCCCTTGTTTCCGCCCACGCACAGTGGAAGATTCAGTAGATTTAGCTGGGGTTGACATCATTTTGGAAGTTGTTGTATCGATAATTTTTTTTATATAAATGATAGATTATTCTAACGGTAGTGTAGGCTTAAACTTAAGATATTATTAGTAAAAATTTTTTTTTTTTAATTTTTTCGTGCTGCTGTTTCAGGATATTAAAGCGCAGCTCATCAATTTCAGTTCTTGGTATTTTTAAAGCAATAAGATACAGATTTACGTTGCCTTTTTACTGGTTCAATCTGAACCTACTTGATATTATAAAAAATGAGGCTATAGAATCCGTTCAAAATTAAAAAAAAAAACAAGTAAGGCCAGCACTGTTTTCGGCTATGCCGAAAGCTTCATACCTTTCATGAACATCAAAAAACTTAACTTCACCCTTGATTTCTTTAGGAGCTACACATTACTTATACTAATTTGATATACACTGTGAACTACACAGATGTTGGAGTTATATCGCAAAAACTTTTATCTGAACATTCGGTATAGTTCAGCGATCTTGATGATTTTCTCAGTAGACCCTGCTTGATTAATTAGTAAGTAGCCCACGAAATTGTTCGGGTTTATATCTGAACAATCAGTTGAGTATAGGTTATAGTGATCCTATCTTTATCATTTTCACTGTAAACTCTCCGTTAATAATATGTGAAAACAGTGCAAAATTTCAAGTTCCTAGCTGCATAAATAAAGGAGTTATAACTAAAAATCCCATATCTGAACAATCAGTTGCATGGGAGCTATATGTTATAGTGGTCCGATTTTACCGGTTCCGACAAATGATTAATACATTATAAAAATATACTCACTCACCAAATTTCATTTGGATATCTCAAAAACTGAGGGACTAGATTGTATACAAACAGACGGACAGAAGGACATTGCTAAATCGACTCAGCTCGACTTTCTGATCACAAAAGTATACATTTTGATGGCTCTATCTCTTCTTATTCTGGTACTTACAAACATCGGACCAAAGTTATAATACCATTTCATGCTCATGAAAGGTATAAAAGTATGTATAAGTGTCAATTTTATTGATATATAACTGTTTCCTGCCACCTTGTGCCACCTTGGCTTTCATCGTACGTCTTTCGCCGAATGTTTGCGACTGTAAAGATATTAAATCTAGGTGCTAATTTCTACAAGCGTGAAAGCAAGATGAGTTCTTCTCGGCGCACTTTTTACACTGTTTGGCGTGATGAAGCAGATCCAAATATGAAAAGTGTGTTCGTGCGAATACTCGTAGTATGACCGCAGTGTATAAGTAAGGTTGCGATGGCAGCAGTAGCCATTCTACAAGTACGTATGGGCAGGTCTATAGCAATAGTGACTCAAACAAAACAGCTGAATATTTGTTTGCAATCTGTATTATTCCACTTCAAACAAAAGGGAGGGATATTATAATTGCCGCAATAAGAAGAGAGAGGCCGAAGTATGTGAGTGCGAAGAGCTTGAAACGCTGGCTGACAGGAACAACGCCTGATATTTTTACCAGAAAGTTAGGTTACATACGAAAGATTTTAAGACCAGGGCAAACTCATTGTAGAAAGAACCTTGGCGACCTAGTGAACGATGCCCATAACGTACTTAAATTATGGAGGGAACACTTTTCCACTATATTTAATGGCGGCAGCACTGAAAGTTGTGGAGAAGACATACCCGAGCCTCCCAGCCCTTGCCGATGTCCCACCGCCTGAATATAACGATGTACGAATAGCAATTACGCGGCTGGCTGAAAACAACAAAGCTGCTGGACCTGAGAACCTGCCAGCTGATCTATTCGAGTACGGTGGCGAGAAGTTGATAAGAAGCATGCAGAAATTTCTATGCAGAATATGGTGAGATGAATGCATGTCCGACGACTAGTATTTAAGTTTGCTCTGTCCAATCCACCAGAAAGGCGACCCCGCCATACGCGCCAACTACCGCAGAATCAGCCTTCTAAGCATAGGTTACAACTTCTTATCAAGCGTGTGATATGAAAGGCTGCAGCTCACCGTCAACGAACTGATTGGGCCTCATCAGTTTGGCTTTAGACCTGGCAAATCCGCCATAGACCAGGTATCCACAATACGCCAAATATTGAAGAAGGTTCGCTAAAATAGAATCGACACACGCTACCCATTTGTTGGTTTCAAAGCCGCTTTCGGCACGAGTTTAACAGTCTGCGGAAGAATGCTTCAAAAATTAGTCCGGCGGCATCATTCTAGCCGGTTTAAACGTAACCGAGAAGATTGTGGCGTAATCGATCAAAAGCAAGACGAAGACGAGGGATAGAGTGATAAAATCGCAATCAGAGACGTTGTCGTCTGCAGACGAATCGTTCGTGTTGCCTATCGTGATACATAATAAGGCCGTTACACTGATAACATCGTGCGACAGTAAATTTTACACACAAGAAAATCAATATACTCGCTAAACTAGTGACCAAATATAGTATAACTGCGTTTACAGTTTTTCTCTCTGACGTCAGATTTTTTTTAAAAGGACTTTGAAATTTCAAAAATATGATTAATTCAAAAAGTTATTTAAAAAATGCAGTGCAATCTAGAATAACAATATGGGTATCAAATAAAAGAGAAAACTCCGTAGAAATGAAAAACACTAAATATTTGTATGCATAAGGACGAAAAGGTATTGAAAATGTTCATTTAAAAGTTTATCCTTGAAAATTCGCTGTATTTACTTTTGAAAAAACTAAACGTTAAAGACAGACTAATACACAAATGACCACATGCTCGAATTTCATTCCTTACATTTTATTAGGTTAAAAAAATTAAAATTATTAAAGGTTGTTCTCAATCCCTATTCGTCCTAGTAAAAAAAATTATTTTTTTTAATTTTTACAGAATTTTCTATTTCATTTGGTATCCATATTTTTATTCTACATTGCACTGAATTTTTTCAGTAATTTTTTGAATTATTCATACTTTTGAAATCTCAAAGTCCTTTTAAAAAAAATCATGATTTCAGCGAGTAAAATCAAAAACGCAGTTTTATTGTATTAGGCCCCTAGCTTCGTGAGTTTATTGATTTGTTTGAGCTTTACAATGATATTGAGTGCGACGAATTAAACTACAGCGGCTGGCCTGGTCATGCCGTTCGAATGGACACAAACGCTCCGGACCTGGAAATATTCGACTCGGAACCTGTTGGAGGTAGCACATGAAGAGGGAGGCCTCCTCTGCGATGGAAAGAAAAAGTGAAGAAGGACTTGGCTTCACTTGGCATTTTCCGTCATTGCCTAAAATTTCCACTCGACTAGTGTATTAAAACGAAAAAACGAATTTCGTCGTTTACTTATTTCAGCACGACTGTAGACAATGCTAGTGTTGTCGAGTCGTGAAATTTTGTCTAATTTACGACTTACGCAATGAGGCTGAATAACTTTTTCAAATCCTGGTAGCCACCCTTAATTTTTTTTGAAAATCTTGAAATTTTCGTGGATGTTTTTATTTTTTATGTAGAACAAAGTAAAGAGGTGCCCATGATATTGATATTTAACATTTTTGTTGTTGTAGTTTCCGGCAGGGTGGGTATATGATGTATTTAAAACGAATTTCCGTCATCCCTTGTCAAATTTGGGATGATGGAAATGCGTTTCAAAATACGACCACCCGAACATACATATAAAGTAGTTATATTATTTTATTCAACATTTTTATTGAGTTTGAGGCTGTTTTTAGTGGAAAATTTATGTGGAAAAGCAACAATAATTTACAAATGATAGAAGTTACATATAGCTGCTATTTCGGAAATCACCACATCTCTTCATCAGACTTCTTCACACATCTCTCAGACTTCATCGAGTTCACTGGGATTTGAAGCAGCGACTGCGGATTACAAAGCCAATGGGCTACCCACTGTGCTAAGTTTTCCGTGCAAGCTGTTGTTGCTTTTTCGACTTTTCCATTTGTCTACACAACTACAATTAAGGGCGACTGTTTTGTTGCTATTTATAGTTATATTATAATATAATATTTTTTTATCGACCTTTGCAATTAGTAACTACATCATATTTGCTACTTAGCTCGAGCACTTACTTCCTTTTGACCTTGAACAAATACTCGATTGAACTTGTGAATGTACAAGAATACCAATAACAGAGCGCAACGACGCTGATGACACGACAGATTATGACTTTAACTACTTATAGCACAGTTACAGGTAGATCTACAAAGAGAACAGGGTCTGCTTTTTATTTCTTTCCTTCTTTATTTTCTTATTTTAGCTCTTTAACGCGTAGATGAGGCACACACATAAATACACGGCAACAATGCAACCAAATTGCTTATAATGGTGCCTCAACGGGCCACTTAGCACAGGTGAAGGCGAAAAGTGGCAAGACGCACACTTCACAAAGCAACAAGTGATCTTCGTAAACAATTTGGTGATTTTGTAACATAGATTACATTGGAGCTTCATAAAAAGTTGAAGTGTTCGAATTTTGAGTTCGTAATAAAGGAGAGCAAGTAGCAAATAGTAAAAAAGCGAAAATAGCAAGGTCAAGTGTGTGCTTCCAAATCCACTTAAGTACCTTTTGTTGAGCGAATGAAAGAAGCAAGAAATAATTGTTAAATATGACGGTGTGTACTCGTTTTTGGTTTGCTGAATTTGTCACGTGTAGCGGTAAAGTACTCGTACTCGTATTATAAGCAGACATGCAAACACAAATTTATAGACTAGTAGAGACGGAAGCTGGGGGAAGGCGGCCATTAAAGCTAAGCCAACAACTGTATCCAGTATTTAAGCATTTAATTTGTTTTATAGCAACAACGCGTTTAACCGTTAATTACAGCAATTAATTTTGGCTAAAACGGTTCTCAATGTGGTTGTACTACTCGTCAATGCCCTCGGCCATTACGACTCTTGTGTATTCATTACATTTACATACTTACTACAAATATGCATAGAGCGATGGTAATAGCAATTATTTTGGTTAATTGCTTAACTTATTTTATTGATTTCAATTTTTTCTTTCTTTATTGCTCTCTCACCCTACATACTTAGTTGTGTACTTCGTGCTACTGACGCAGTTGCCATTGGCTAAATTCAATTTGTTATATGTAGCTTTGGCTGGTTAAAATGGTAAGTAAGTGTATGATAAATACTGTCAAGGAGATGCAAAAACACAGAAAAAAAGTGAATGCAACGTGTGTGAAACAAAAAGCCAACCGCTCATTATGCAATATTTCATTTTCTGGTATGCAAAAAATTTGCTCATCCTCATAGTGTTAGAGAAAAATTCGAAAGCATTTTAAAAGCACAAACCGACAAGCGTGACGTTAGTGGGTGTGAAACTGAAGATGATATAAATACATATGTACATATGTATTGAGTAATGCAGCTCTACAATGTTTGACTCATTTTTTTTTTTTGACCCAAATTAAGTGCAAGGAACCTAAGTAAGTAGATGACTTTTTTGCTAACTAATTTAGCATATAATTAACTAAATTCACACATGCTCTTCAAAATAGGCACATATCAAAATTTGCCACTTTTAAAATTTTGCGTTAAAAATGCTCACATAAATTCTATCTACCTCCCAGCAAGAGCTGCAGCAAAAT
The DNA here is from genome assembly GCA_029783565.1 of Rhagoletis cerasi. Taxonomy (NCBI): domain Eukaryota; kingdom Metazoa; phylum Arthropoda; class Insecta; order Diptera; family Tephritidae; genus Rhagoletis; species Rhagoletis cerasi. Next base: position 7,479 of record JAPVRG010219546.1, on the reverse strand, counting down.
TTTGTTCTAACTTGCTGACAAATTCTAAAGCAGACTCTCCATTGTCCATATAATTAAAATTTGCTAAGTAATAGTTTTTAGCGTTTGCTGGCAAACGGGTAATTTTGAGTTGGGCCTCTTATGAAGTTGGTGCACGATGGCACCATGACAAAAAGTACTTTTTTGGAACTTCTGAGTGCAAGGTTTTTCGCGTAAAAAATTCAAAACTTTTTGTTAGAGGTATGTAGTATGAAAAATTCAGTTTTCATCAGGGACCGAAAATAATCGTTAAATATCATGATTTTTATTTTTCGATAAAAAAATAATCGTTATTTTATGATTTTTATTTTTTCGATCAAAACATAATCGTTATTTAAAATTTTTTTTTTTTCGATTAAAAAATAATCGTTATTTTTTATACCCGAGCGCACTGTGTGTTTATTTTTATTTTTATCGATCATATTTAACCGTTATAACGGATACCGCTTTTTATGACCGCTTTAAATCTTGTATGATCGAAAAAATAAAAATCATAAAATAACGATTAAATTTAATCGAAAAAATAGAAACAAATTTTAACGGTTAAATTATGATTTTTATTATAAAGACCATTTTTTGTAATTCACGGGATATACTTGAAACTCGTTACTCATTATAGAGATATAGAATAGGGGCATTTAAAGTCCTGAAGCAGTCAAATATGCAGCTTTAGGCAGCTGATTTTACTTCTTTCTAGTTGTAGAGAAGTGTGGAGCTTTTTTTATAGGCTTTTTAACCCTTGGCTGTCCCCAAATTTTCTTGTGTTTAACTTTTTTGAGTTTCATAAAGAATATGGTAACCGGAGTAGTTATCATTTATATTTTGTTTACGGCTCATATATATATTGAATATAAAAATCCTAAAAGATTGTAAAATTTGTATTTGTTAAACTTTTTTTTGTCAATAAGAGAATAAAATAATTTGTTGGTGAATATATTTAGATTTATTTATCCCACGGAAAATACCTCTCTTTCTTTTTCAGTTGTAACCCAAATCGCGCAATTTGTTTTTATCTGTACCCCTTTTGGAATTTTAATCTAGCGCCCCTGCCCTAGGTACACTTACAAACTTCTCTTCTTCTTCTTTATTGGCGCTGTAACCGCCTAAGCGATTCTGGTCTAATCCACGCTTGTCGTTTCTTTTCTGCGCCAACTGACGCCAATTCTAAATGCCAAGTAAAGCCAAGTCCTTCTCCACCTGGTCTTTCCAACGCAGAGGAGGCCTCCTCTGCTATCACCCACGGATTCAGAGTAGCATATAACATGGCTAAGCCAGCGAAGCCGCTGTATTTTAATTCGGTGCACTACATACATATGTCTATACTAGGAATGTCAATTTGTTCGATTTTTTCCATCTCGGGATGTTGGGGATCTCGTTATTACAATCCCGGGATCCCGGGTCAGTCCCAGGAATTACATATTCATTGTTTTGCAACAACTTAACTCGAAAAAAAATTTAAATATGACTTATCTGTTCACATCACAAGAATACCAAAAAGAATTGAAAGAACTAAAATAATTTCATTTTTGCTTTTCCGTTTTTGAAATGCCTACGGGCGACGCACAATGGGCCATATGACGAGTTTAGCCGGAAAAAAATCGAAATGGAATTTTTATGTTTTGATAATTCCAACTTGTTAAGAAATGTCCAATTGCATAGAAAAAATTATCCTTTGGTGTTTGAAAGCCCACTTTGTTATTTTTTTTGTAGGTCAAATTTGAAGTTTTGAAACTTTGTTTTTTGAAAAGTACAAAAATCAAATATACATTTTTAAAAAGTGGTCTGTTGTTCATTACAGTGATGTACCAAGACGCTGCAAAAAATGTATTTGGCATAAAAAACGATGCTCTTTTTTATGAAATAAAACCAATTGATATATGATGAGCTAGAGTAATGTGTCAAAATTAGGCGTTTTTTCGTCAACAATTATAAACAAAATCGAAATTTTTGGGACAATCTAAACAATGTACTGTCATGTACTTTTCTTAAAATTTTTTTGTGAAGCTCTTCTTGATATCTTCTATTAGATACTCTTAAGCCAGACCTTGCGCGACCTTGCAACAATGTTAAACTCCACAATATATCAAGCCGAGTCTGTAATAAAATGGAAAAAAAATGGTCATACCAACCCAAGAGTTGCTTCTAAAGGGATCCAATGTACCATATACCCCATTGAAAAAAGCTTTTGTCATACTAAATTACGTTAAGATATCTCTAAAATAGCTACCAGTTAAATTATTTATACGAGTATCGCCCAGTTGTCGAAATTCGACATCTTTTTTCAAACACTTTTGAATTTTGCCACGCCGCTTTTCCAAAATCTACCACTCTTCGTCGTAAGTACGGTATTGATAACACATGTTGCTGTGCCAAATTTCAAGACGTAAGCTTAACCGGTTCCGGTTATATGGGAAGTGACCCGCCCCCTTTTCCAATACCTATCATTTTTCGCCGTGAGTAGGGTAATTAGAATCTAAAGTTTCAGTTCTCCAGCATAATTGGGTTTAGAGATATATCGGTTTTAACATTTTAGTATATATGTCAGATGCCACGCCCCCTGTATAATGGGGTTAACATTTCTGGATTAGAGGAAGTTACATTCTTTAAAAAATGGGGTTCAAACTTTTATTGTGGCGTATTTATATTAAGGGTGGGTAACTCAGCGAATTTACGGGAGTTGACTTAATGACTCAAACTCCCTTTAAAGAGTCAGCTCATTCAACTAACTCACTAGACTCTTTGTACGTATGTTACATTCGTTCCTATCATAGACTCTTTTTGAATGTGATGTTTTGACGCATATTTTGAAACTTAATGCCAGGGTTGCAACTTAGATCGCAAATTAACGGATATTTGCAAATTAATTTACTTAAAATTTTATCAAAACAAATTAAATTTACTTAAAATTTTAACAAAATTCATGTTTTCGTGAAAGTAAAATCAAAACAATTTCAACGAGACAAATTTTAAGATTAGCACAAGGTGAATTCGGCCGCTGTGGTGTAGTGGTAAGCAGTGCGCGCTTCCGCTCCGCAGGCCTGGGTTCAAGCCCAGCGCAAAAAAAAAAAATAGAAAAAAGGTTTTTTCTTAACAGCGGTCGCCCCTCGGCAGGCAATGGCAAACCTCCGAGGGTACTTTGCCATAAAAAAGCTTCTCATAAAAATACAATCGCCGTTCGGAGTCGGCATAAAACTGTAGGTCCCTCCCGGTTGTGTGACAACATCAAGGCGCACGCCACAAATCGGAGGAGAAGCTCGGCCAAACACTAACATATGTGTAAGTGCCAATCTATTATTATAATTATTATTACAAGGTGAATTCATGAATTCGTCTTGGTGTAGCAAATGCAAAAAAAGGCATGCTAAACACTGTGGCGAAGTGAGAGAGTTATATGGACAGAAATAAGCCACCATTATTCAATTGAATCATATGAGCCGCGGAACATCAACTGAGTTACTGAGTTGCATTTTTTTAAGAGGGGAGTCTGAGTTACCGATTCACTGTTGGGAGTCAACTCAATAACTCAACTCTGAGTTTAGTTACCCACCTCTAATTTATATATAGATACCTTCAATATATCCTTTTGCTACTAACCCTCCTCAAAAGACCTCTGGAGTCATCCAATCGATCTCGAAATAAGGCTTTCTTAAACCTGTTTCGTTTTGTCATTCATATTGTAATGTTTTATTAAAGTAACTGATTAAATTTAATTAGACTTTTGAACAGGTGGCAGTCCACTTTAAGAGTATTTTCGAAGTAAAGCCTTCTTAAACCACTTTTGTTTTGACTTTACTGCATTTTGTAATGTTTCATTTACGTATTCATGGAATTTAACTTGTCTTTTCTACAGTTGGCAACCCTCTGTAAAAATATTTTCTAAACAAAGCTTTCTTATAACCATTTCGATTAACTTCTACATTGTAACACTTTATTAGACTTATAAACAAATGGGATTTGACTTTTAAATAGGCGGAAGTCCTTCTAAAAATGCTTTCGTAATAAATCTCTTTCGCTTAGCGTGCATATTGAAAAAAATATGCCATATGTTAATCCAGGTCATGAGCAATCCATATGCTAAATTTTATCCAAAGAAAGAGCTACGGAAATACTCACACAATCACTCACAAACTTTCACATTCATAATATTAGCAGAATTCCATTTAACTTCTCAATTAAATTGATTTTAAATTCCTAAGCTGGTGGCAACACTCGTCAAAAATAGTTTTGAAATATGTAAATACAGTTTTCTTAAAACGTCTCTCATTTAATACCCATATTCAATTATTTTATTTGACTTGTTAATTAATTTGTTTCTGAATTGTCAAGCAGGTGGCAGCCCCTTTTAAAAATATTTATGAAATAAAGTTTTCTTAAACCTATCTCGTTTCATATTCCTATTAAAATATTTGTTAATTATACTGATTTTAAATTTTCGTACAGATGGCTCCCTTAGAGGATATATTCGAAATAAATCGTGTTTTAACCCCTTGCCTTTCACACCTACATTGTTGTGGTACGTTTTTAAACTTATTAAAAGATTTTAGCTTTTTAACAGCTGGCAACTCCCTCAGAAAATATTTTCGCAATAAATCGTTTTCAAGCTCCTTTTGTTTCACATCCATAATGTTGTAATATTTTATTTAACTATTTAAGTAACTTATTTTAACTTCTGAGTAAAGTGGTAGCACTCTTCAAAAAATATATTATATATTTTAATCGAGGTTATAACCTATCTCTTTGCCAATTTTCATTGAAATACGTCTAGCCGTTTCAGCGTGACACAGCAAAAAGCATACTCCTACACTCACACGCTGTAACTGAGTGGTTAGAGGTGGTTACTACCACTCCGTAGAACTTGGTTTCGATACATGGTCCGAGCAACATCTAAATTATAAAAAATGTGTTTCTTACAACGGTCGTAAAGTCCATTTGCCGTACGGAGGCGGCGTAAAATTGTAGGTCCGTCCATTTGTGCAACAACATCCAGACACACACCACAAATTGGTGTTGAAGCTCGGCCAAACACTTTGCAAAAGTGTAAGCGCCAAAATATTATTATCATTATTAAGTACTTAGAAATAGCTGCAACAAATTTCATAATGTTTTCTGCTTTTGGAAATATTTAGGCTACTCTTGTTCTCACGACCTCATACTAGTATTTATCGGTGTCAAAACATAATCGATCATAAAAAGTTGTAAAAAACTCTTTGATTTAATTGTATCATTAATAATTTTAAGCTAAAACGATAGACTCGTCTCGATCCTCTCCATTGACATGCATTGCTTACCGTTTTCAACCAGGGTAGATCTACAGATAATCTGCTGGATTACACTTTAACGCCTTTCAAATTAACTTACTTTTTATTGCTACTTAAGTACTAAAGTCATTTAAAATTTCGCAAAACCAATGCACATTCCATTTTTGTAACAAAGTCGTTTTTATTATTCACTAAAACTGCATAGGCATTAAAAATTAATTAAAAAACATAAAACAAAACAAAATATTATTTAAATGCTTGAGAGTGTTTGTATGTATGTAGTAGTATGAACGTGTATTGGTATGTTTTGTGCATTTGGAGTTTAACATGTGCTGTATGCTGAGGCGTTTACGAGTACATATGAATGTGTTTCTAAGTCGGTTGGAAGGATGTGCTAAGAACACCTTCTAAATTCATCACTTGTATCCTCTTTCCGGTTCAACTTCGTTTTCGATGACTATTTGACTACATAAATACGTAGAATTTTACTAATTGATAGAGTGGATGCTCTGCTGCGCTCACTCCACTTTCTCTCACTCACTCCTTTTACTTCTTCTTCAAGAAGAAGCGATGGCTGGGTGGTCCATATTGGGCCGATGGCAAATGCGTTGGCTCTTCCACCACTATGGGCGACATACTTTCTGGTGCCAAATACTGATTACTGGGCGCTTGAGCAGTGGGCTGAGGCTGTTGCTGTTGCTGTTGCTGTTGCTGTTCACCAGCAGCAAAAGGCAACGTGGTGGGCAACTCAAAAGCATCCGCTGGCAAATCATTGACAAACTGCGGCTGCTGTTCGGGCGACTGTGGCTGCTCCGGCTGCAGTGCAGGCTGAATGGTGGTGAGCGGCGCAGTAAGATCAGCAGCAAATTCATCAGCGGCAGGTGCACTATACTCGCTGGCAGGCGCATCAGCATGACGTGGATCCATATCGGCAGCGATGAAGTTGTTGTTTCCGTTACCGTTGCCGTTGCCATTTTCATTTTGTTGTGGTGGTGGTCCATAGACGGGTGCTTCATCCTTCTTGGTCTTGTATTTGATGAAGTACACCTCGGGTTTGGAAGGCTTCGTAGGCGCAGCAGTGGGAATGACAATATCCGTGTTGGCCTCGGGTTTCTTGTGCAGCACATAGATGAGTGTCTTTTCTTCGTTTTGTGGCGGTGGTGGCACAACTGGTGGGCGAATGGCTGGTGGCGCAGGTGCCTTGATGAAGACAATTTTGTAGTGTTTTTGCTTAGCGGCTGGTGCATGATGTACACGGGTTTGTATCACATCCTCTTCCTCGAAATCCTTGGGTGGCACATGAACATAGACGTGCTTGTGGACAGTAGTGGGTTGTGGCGCATACGGATAGCCGCCATTCTGGGGAATGCTCGAATCCAGGTAGGCAGCATTATATGAGTCTTGTTGATCGAGTGGTAGGGGTTGAACTTGACGTTGGCTGGCATCTGCGGGTCCAGGTGCAGCAGCAGACTGCTCGAGGCTATTTAGCGTGGGCTCAGAGGAGAGTGGAGCGCCGTAGGTGGTAGGTGGCGGTGCGGCAAAATTGGCGAAAACCTGATCGGAGGGCAGTTGCTGATGGACGAGCGGTTGGGAGGCGTGGTCTGCAAGAGAAAGGGAAAGGCAGAGAGAGAGAGTGAGGTGAGTGGATGGATTAGTTAGGATGATTCCGTGCAAATGGACTAATTTGAGCACATATTTTTAAAACCCAGGATTTTTTACGCTCATATAATTTTCGAATGAAATTAGTGAACAAAAATTTAATTTTTATTTACTTTACGTGACAAAAAAATCTTGATTTATTTTTAGCTTTCAGCGTGTTTCTAAAATAAAATATTTTGCATTTTCGCACTGCAAATTGTTACTGATTTTAAAATTTCAATACAAAAATTATTCTAAATTTGTGAATTTGTTTGCCCTCTTATTAAGTTCTAGCGTAATCTCTTAACCTTGAAAATTTTTAATTTTTAGTTAGTGCAAGTGACTTTTGAGCATAAACATTTCGCGTCTGCATGATTTGCACACAAAATACTTATATGGCCCTTTATTATATACTTATATACATTTTACAAGTTATTCGAAATTTTTTTTTTAATTTTTTCCTGCACTTTTTCGTTTTAAACCTTTTATAATAACTATTTAGTTATTTTTTAAATTTTTTTTTGTTTTTTTTTGTATTTCAAATACTTTTGTTAAGTTAAAGTTT
>JAPVRG010219523.1:0-15885 GCA_029783565.1 Rhagoletis cerasi | reverse complement strand
TTTCGCAAAATAAAAAAAAAATAATCAAAAACAATCAAAAGTAATCTTCGAAAGTAGTCAAATTATTTTTCGATTACTTTTTATTATTTTTGATTATTTTTTCGTCATTTTTATTAATCTTGATTATTTTTCGATTATCTGTAATCGTTATCAATTAGTAATCGTTCGAATCTGAAAATAATCGTAATATAATCATTACTTCACCTTTCAAAAAAAAAAAATCGAATTACTAATTATTATGATTAGTAATCATTACTTAACAGCTATGGTACAAAGGTACATAGCTATTTCAATATTCTAGGAAGTTGGCCAAAAATGCTTTTCAAAACAAAAAAAAATTACCAGAAATAACCAGGGACCGTAACGGTTATGATCTTTATAATAAAAATCATAATTTAACCGTTTTAATTTGATTTCTATTTTTTCGATCAAATTTAATCGTAATTTTATGATTTTTATTTTTTCGATCAAAACATAATCATTATTTTTGATTTTTATTTTTTCGATCAAAAAATAATCGTTATTTTATGACTTTTATTTTTTCGATCAAAAAATAATCGTTATTTTTTATTTTTATTTTCCTCAATCATAATATATTTAAAGCGGTCATAAAAAAGCAGTCTCCGTTATAACGGTTAATGAATATTTGCTTCACAGGGAAAGTGGCCTATCTCGAGATAAGTTGTTTTAATAAAATGCCACAGATATATTCAGCTATATCAAATTTCAGTACCCTAGCATATGCGGTTTCAAAGATAGGTGATATGAAAATTTCAATTTGTATCGGAGGTGCCATGCCTCCTTTCCCAATAACTACTACTTTTCGCCATGAGAACGAACGGTTTCATTGAAATCAGCGAACGGTACTCACAAAAAAGGAGTCTACAAATTTTAGTGTGACGTATTTAAGAATCGAATCGGGGCACTCTGACAGCTCAGCTACGGCGGGTCTGAGGCATACTTAACTCTTACCGCTGAAATCATTATGTATGTATATTTTTTAATATTCATGTAAAACCCAGCCTGTTGATTATAATAATTAAAAAAAGCCCTTATTTACGGGACAAATCTCAGATCTTCGTAACTCTAACATAGCGTTCATTGTTTAGAGGTGTCATTTTGCACAAGGAATGGACACCGACGAACTTAAGCAAAGTATGCATATAAGTATACTTATTAAATCCTTTGCTGCCAGCTGCCAATTAATTTACATACAAATTGCTTTATTGCATATGTCGTTTCGCATCCTTTTTATTTGTAATTAAAATTTTTTCAGTTGTTTGTTATTTCCCATTCCCATCGTAGCTGCTTTATATGCAAGTATGTGTGTATGTACATTAGACTGCCCCAAAGAACCAAAGTAATTTTTTTTGGCGCATACTCCCTCATTTTATTGGTTTTATCTTTAAAAGTATCCGAATACAATTTTATACAATTCGGACCACGGCAACCCGTGCCGACTTGCAGTCAAAGTTATCAGAATAAGCTTAGTGCAGTTCGCCTGTTTTGTTGATTTACTCCTTTTACTTCTGTATAGGACGGTATTACTATACTTCCAACAGTATTAGAACGTAATATTTAGTAAATCTGCGTTTTTGGTTTTTTACCTGGTAGTCAGGATTTTTTCCAAAGGACTATAAATTATAACATATTTCCAAAAGTTTACACAAAATATGGAGATATGGGTATCAAATGAAAGAATAATTCTAAACAAGATTAATTATAGCTTTTATTTTCAATTATACTTCTGGAACATGTTAAAAATGTCCTTTAAAAATATAATCCTTCACATATTTTTTAATTTTTAATAATTTTTGAAGAATCTTAGTTTAATTAAAATCCTAAATATTAACATTTATAAGGATATTAACACTAAAACACTTTATTTTGTTTATTTAATGTTGTGAAAAGCATTTTTCTTAAAGGAGGAATATAATTTGTTATTAAAGTTGTATTTAATAATTTAATGTTCATCGGAGATATTTTGTTGCCAAAAGTCATTTTTGCTGAGCTCCTGAGTTTATTAATTACAAAGATACATATGTATCTTTTCTAGTAGGAAAATTTGTTTATCTCCTGAAAACTTGCAATTCTGAAATTTTTTTTTAATTGGTGTGACAGGGCGTATGATGAATACAAAATTATTAAATTAAACTTTTCTGCTACACTCCTTTTTCTTACCTTACATAATAGTATTAAATAAACCAAATCATATGCTTTCTTATTTTGTATGTCCCTTCAGGGTGTTCAACTGTTGTAAATCAGTACGATATGAAAATTATGTTTAGTTAAATTTTTTTTATGTCATACGGAAGTACAACCATTACATCAACCCGAGAGGACATGTCAAAGACTAAAACACTTTATTTTGATTATTTAATATTAAGAAAGGTATTTTTTTAAATGAGGGGAAAAATTTGTAGTACAAGTTGAATTTAATAATTTAATGTTCATCATAGGCCCTGTCACACCAATTAAAAAATGTTCTATAATTGCAATCTATCAGGACATACACAAAGTATTCTACTAGAAAACATATCGTCTTGCAGGCTTGTAATACACTCTTACATAGCCACTGTACTTTTTCATTAATTACTTTTTTCGATGTCCTTGCGAGAAATCCTCTCGTCCTATTAAAAATTTAAAGATGCAGATTTACTAGAAATGAGTTAGAAAATGGGGCACATTTCGAATTTATTGCACTTCCAACGTTGTCATGGACGTTTTGGCAGCCTTAATTCAAGTTATTAACTAAAACTTCATCTAAAAGTTGGCACGGGTTATCATTATCGTATGGCTATAAAACTTAATATGTATATGTTATTTAGGCTAAAACGCACATCAAAATTTACAAATAAGTTTTTTCCAAATATTCTTGGGATAGTCTAATGTACATATTTCACTGTATAAAAATGTTACGTATACGCCCCGGAAATGGCTTAGACAGCTTGCTAAAGCGGATTCTCATTATACTTAGTACATTCACAGTGACACGCGCGCACATACGCACACACACGCATACATTCGTTTATACATGCACAAGTGAGCTTACTCAATTGCATATAATATGTATGTACTTTAAATGATAATGCTGCCTTTCCACCGTCCCCAGGCTCTGCCTGCTGCACTCGCTCATTCTTCTACTAACATTCCTTCATCTGCACCGCCTTTGTGCCACTCTAAGCCATTTTTAGTTTCAATTACCGTCAGTGCCAGGGCCAATGTTGCTGTTTGCTGTTGCCCTCTCGTGTTTCCATTTTTCTATTTTTTGCTTTTTCGTACTTAATATTATTGTTATTCTCTGTAGTAAATAGCCTTTGTTGCTGCTAGGATTATTGACGAAAGAAAGAAGGTATAAGCATTGGTGGCGGCGTTGAATTTGTGGGTCTTCCTCTACTAGTACTATAATTCACTTGTCGGCTGTTTATTTTTCCCAGCCTTTCTTGCTTTCCCTGCTACTTGCCACAACCTAGCGCACCACAATGCTAAAATAGCGTCGATTAGGAAATTGGAAATTTGGTTTTAGTATTTGCTGCTTTTGCATTTCTCCTTGCACATTTTCATCCCATAATACACAAATGACATGTCAAATAGAAGAGTAAAGTGAGTGTTTTTCCTTTTTTGCTTTTTGCTTGGCAATTGTTGCAAATTAATATTGTATGACCTTTGGCGCCTGCAGACTTACGCTAATACCCGTGCATACTCGTTTATGCAATTGGATATGTATGCGGATAATCAAATGGACTTGTGCGTTCGCTGTGTATTAGCTTATGGAAAAAATGTATAAAAAGAAAAGGCATAGTTATACAGTTAGTAAAAGCCGCTTATTGTTTTGAACGCATGCTAATATATTTTCATGTCCTTATTTACTTAATTTTTATGTCCATTTCGGGCCGCAATTACCTTATTTTACCAAAGTGAGGTTCCGATTGAGGTACACTGGCAAAAAGTTGAAAACAAACTCGTTTGAATGTTGTGATTAAATATTAGACTGCGGATTTTTATGCTAAAAAATAATCCTAAAAATTTGTACCATCATAACTATAAGCAAAAGGTATAAATTTGTATACACTTTTCTTATAAAAATCAGTCGTGTATTTGATCTAATTATCTATGTATGTAGGGTAACCGGGATACTTAAGGACATTATACTAGGTCACTTCTGATTTATTTTGTTAAATGACATGATGTCCAGGACTTAAAAAATTTAATTTAAGGAAAAGAACGGCGATTTTATGTTATAAGAAGCTTTTTCATGGCAGAAATACACTCGGAGGTTTGCCATTGCCTGCCGAGGGCGACCGCTGTTAGGAAAAAACATTTATTCTATAATTTTTTTTTGCAATGTTGCTCGGACCAGGGCTTGAACATAGGCCCCTCGGAATGGTAGTGCGCACTTCTAACCACTGCACCACAGCCGGAATTTTAGTTTCTCAAATTATTGTCATCTTTTACTCAATGTAACTTGTTTTTTCTTTTGGTGGCACACTAGCTTTATTACTCTGTGTTTGTTAATTTTGGAAAGAAGAACATTTTTAAAGTTAAAAGAATCGTTATATTTAAAAAATAACACAATAGCTGCGACAGATATTCTGTATGCTGCCATTTTTTTTTCTTAATTTGGTGGCACACTCTCGGAACTTCACAGATATGTTGTATAAGATGCCAACTTCCATTGCCTCTAATTGAACATTCTATTTGAAAACTAATTTTTTTCAAATAAAAAAACCTGTTATAATTTTTTCGAGTGAAAATTATAAATGATAAAAAATGTAAAATTCCATTCCATTTCGGTACTTTTTCGCCTGAATAACCGTTTTAAGGCTAAAATTGTGCAAATGCTTGATTTATTTTTTATTGTACTGGTTTCTGAAACTCCATTAATTGAACTAAAATCAAGTAGAATGCTTTAGCGTTTATTTTTCAAGCGAGAGAAGGAAGTCACACTAAGAAAACAACTCGTGAGATTTGCTCACATAAGAAGACCTTTAGCGAAGAATATTTGCCGGAACATTCAAGATTGTTTCGATGATGATTTTCATTTAAATTTTCCAATTGTTTAGCAATTATTCGAGAACTTATGAATATTTTCGAGACTTTTTGGAATACTTTGTGTTTTCTGGGAATTTTATCTCCATTGAACTTGAGCTTTTTATGAAGCTTAAAAAATAGAGAGCCAAAATGCCGAAAAAATATGCGGTGTGTCTGGATCAAATTATTAAGAGTCAAACTAAGTGATTTTTATTGCTTTTTATTATAAAATCCATACTGCGAATGATCACTGGTAACAAAATGTTTGGAGCTGACAGTATGAGGGAAAGTCATAAATTCCGCGGTTAAATGATTTATTATGTTAAAATGCTGTGAATAAATATTTGTCCTACGGGATCATAACTTCATCATACTTATAATTCATTTTCTGAAAGGGAGGTAAGCAAGCTTTGACAGTGCTGAAATACACGTACCTTCCTGGAGATTTTTAAGTCAAAGTTCAAGTATTATCAATTAAGATACTTAATTTAGATTTCTGCAGGAATTATCTATATGGCCCTTCTTGGAATTGGCTAGAAGCAAAGTCATCAATCTGCCTTTTTATCTAAAGCGTTCCAAAATGAGAACCCTACTATAAAAAAGATGCCACTGAACTGAAATAAAAATTAAATAAAAAAAAAATATTTTGTCGTATAGAAAATTTTTGCTCAGTGCACAGCTCAATATACGACCATGTTGGCTATTCAATGTCCGAAAGAAAACTTGTAAATGTTGCCTATCATTACCATTATGGTAAGCTGTGCCATTGCATTTGCACGATTGTCATTAACATTTTCACGGGCAGACAAATTACAAAAAAAAATCTATAAGTACATTTATACATATGTATATTCATATATACAAATACAAACATACATTCATATGTCCAATGGTTGAAGGACATCTAGATGTATGTATGTAAGAAGGCTGGATGGGAAAACGGATATACGGGTACTTGCATGTGTGAATATCCTTGTTAAAGACAAGTGTGGCAAGCTATGACAACAAAAAGGCAGACCAGCTGGCAGCAGGAAATCAGCATCTGTCCACATATTCACATACATACTTGTGTATAGAATTGAGAAATAGGAAGCGAGAAGGAGGAGATTAAACCAAGTACACATATGGCTATGTGAGCAAGTGAGTGGAAAGGAAGTGCGAGACGAGAAGGAAGTGCGAGACGAGAAGGAAGTGAGTTTAATGTAATGCTAAATGGTATTTGGCGGACATTGTGGAAAATGAGAGCAGTGGAATGAGGCAAATTAACCGTTTGTTAGTCAGCATATATTATGGCAAGCCGGAAAGTGTTTGTTCGTCAAGCATTACTGAGTAAATCGAGCAGGAAGTCTCACATATATACCTACATATGTATGTATGTGTATACATTAGTGCACATGCGGGTACCTATATGTAGGAAGCAACTTTTTTTTTTGGAACTAAATTACGAATTACATACAAAATTGGGTATACTGCATAAAACAAGTGTAAAAACATACTTGTGTAAATTGACCTGGGTGGCGGGGAAGGATTTGCATGAGCATGTGTTCTTACTACCTTCGTATTCATATGTAATCACAATTATGTATGCATACAAGAGGTCTGACCACGAAAAAGTAGATAATTAGCTACCTGTAGGAAAATCCACTGTTTAAAAAATTATTTTCTTCTCATGACTCAAAATTCTTTGCTTCACTTCGCAGATTTTTGTATTTATTCAAATAATAATACTGGTAATTTAAATAGTATTTCATCAAGAATTTAAATAGCCCATATGCTATCGCTTACCAGGGTAAATTATTTGTGGAATGTGAAAAAAGCAATTTTTCACTTAAAAATTGCACATGACTTTATTATTATATTTGTATGTAAAGGGAAAATAGATGTTCACATTATTCTGTGACAGCGGAAGAGTTGACTAGACCCAAATGGGGAATTCTATAAGATCGGACTGACTCTTCGTGAAAACTCTGCGTGGAAGGCTGCCACGAATTGTTGCAATTCACTTGAAAGATACTCAAGCTGGACATCTGGGCGAAGAGCGGAGGGGAATCGCTTAAGCTTCTCCTTAATGCTGGTTTCTAATAAATCTTGAGCCTGCTATGTTTTACTGGAGCCGCGGCGCCTGATCTGGACGACTAACTTTTTGGGGATATGTGCCGAAGACCTGGAGGGATATTTTGATAACCTTTAATATCTTAGGGCAGGAAAAAGCATTCACGTGTCTCTTAAGAGTTTCAGACTAATCAACATTCCCTACTTCTTACTAAAGGACCGTGATTAAGAAATATCATTCCTCGGGAGCGATTGAGCATGCCTACCTGAAGGGTATATAAGTGGAATCTGTCTTCAAAACAATAGTGGTTGGTGATCTATTTCGATGTCCGAGATGCATTTAAATGTCTACGGTATATCTTTATTCTCAAAGGCAGAAATTTAATATACATATAAATATATAAATACATGTGCATGTTTAAAAAAAAATGTATGCGAAAAATTCCATTCAGGCAGTATGCATTCCGCACGCAGCTTCTGGCGGCCATGTTGGTTTGGTGACGCTTGTCTTAATTGGGCGTTTTATTATTCAAAGTTGACTCGCCAATGTTTGGTTGCCAATTTGGAGACGACCGGTTCCGAGACCAGTCAGCCAATATCATGACTTAATATCGGACTTAATATCGGAGTCCAGTTATTACTTACTTAACATCGTATATATAGTCTGACTAGGCTTATATCGAAACATATTTGGTAATGGAAAGAGAAATACGTTTGCAAAAAAAATTACCCTTAAGTCGTGTTATTAATAAAAATTGTATTATGTAATGGTTTGATTTGGCCCACCTTGGAAACCTACATTGGTAAGGGAAAGGGAAATGCTTTTGCGAAAAACTTACTCGCTAGAGATGCCACGGGAGTCGTGGCAAAGACACGTTTGCATAATTATAACCATTATTAGACGGTAAATTGAGTTTTAATAATGCCATATATCTCTGAACGAGATGACGCTGAACTTTAGAACTCGAATCGGGAATAAAACGTACGACCACCCATATCCTTCCAAGAGAGGACTGGGTGGGTGTATCAATGAACATGCTTGATCGGTATGTAAGAGATCGCACAACTCAGTTATCCAATTAATGCTGGAAACATATTTCGTATTGAGAAGCCGCTAGAACCCCTGGCCCTCTCATAAGCTCTTACGTTTTTGCAACTGTCTACTTCACGATTTTCCTACAATGCTTCTATGGGTTTGCAAACACGCAATCACTGGCGGAGTAAAGTGATAGAAAAGACTGTACTCGTAAGCTGAGGCTTGCAAGCTTTTCGTGCGAAGAAAATTGATTAAAGCCAACAAGCAGTAATACTTGTTCCTGGCACAGAAACGAATACTCAGATTTTATACGGTAAGTAAAGGGATTTTATTATTGTAGTCATGCAAATGAATTTCCATTGAAACATGAGAAAATGTAAGCTACGCAGATTAATTGGCTTAATCAGCTCAAATTGCCTATTGCATTTGCTATTTGTAACCGCAACTCAAAATGGGAGGCAGCTAAATAGTAAGGTTTTACGTAATTTGTCATCAATATCAAAATGACCTGAGCTCTAAGTCTTTGGGAACTTATTTCGCAAGCAAAAATTAAAGTTCGCCCAAAAGTTACAGGAAAAGTGGTTTTAAACCGTTCATGATATTTTCAGGACAATTCTGGCTAAGATAGTTGGAGGTCTTTTGTAAGACAATTAGAAGACAGTAGGCTGCTCCAACAGATGCGATGGCCGAGTGAGTAAAGCACTGGCGAGGTTCGAGTCCTCGGGCAGCGGTATTTTTTTCTTCCTTTTTTAATAGTAATTCTTTTTTAAATTTAATTTTTTTTAACATTTAGATTTTATTGTTGTCAAAAGAAACATTTCTGTTTTTTTATTTCATTTCATTTTTTGGAATCTATTCTATTTTTTCAAATTTCTTTTAATTTATAGATTTTATTGTTTTAAAAGGAAAAATATTTTTTTTAATTTCGTAAAATTGTTAGGAACTTTACTATTTTCTTTTTTTGAATTAATTTTTTTGTTTTTTAATTTAATTTCCTTTTGAGTTATAGATTTTTCTGTTTTAAAAAAGAAAACTCTTGTATAGATTCATTTAATTTTTGTTTATTTTTTTTTCTTTTTCTAATTTAATTTTCTTTCAATTTTTATAATTTAATTTTCTTTTAATTTTTACATTTAATTTTTAATTTTTTTAATTTCATTTAATTTTTAGGAACTTATGTTATTTGTTTAAATTAAATTTTTTCCTAATTTAATTTCATATTCTGTCAGTTTTTAGATTTTATTGTTTACATTTTTTTTCATTTAATGTTTAGAAACTTATTTAAATTTTTGCTTTTTATTCAACAATTAATTGAGCTTGAGGCCGTTTTTTATGAAAATTCTTGTGGAAAAAATTCCTACATTTTGGTAGGAATTATAGCTGCTATTTCGGAGATCACCACATCTCCTCATCAGACTCCTTTTACTGGGATTTGAACCTGCGACTCCCAGTTTACAAAGCCAGTGTGCTACCCACTCCGTTAAGTTCGCCAGGTAACTTGTTGTTGCTTTTCCACATTTTCATTTGTTAAGCAGGCCTCAAGCTCAATAAATTGTTGAATATAATTGTTAAAGGCCAAAAATAACAAAAACTAATTTTTACTTTTTTAATTAAATTTTTCCTTTTTTAATTTAATTTGTTGTTGAGTTTTTAGATTTTATTGTTTTAAAAAGATAAATTTATATATTTTTTTTATTTAATTTAGTTTTAAGAAAACTTATTGCTCAAAGACAAACAGAACAACGCTAAGACCTTTTCGTTAGCAGATATTTCAAATAGTCTTTCGAAAGACAGAAAAGAGCTTTCAAGATAGTTGCCAGAATTGACAATTGTCTTACGAAAGACTGTGGTTAGTTAAAAGACAGTTGCCAGAATTGCATTGTTACTCGGAGATACTGTTAGAATACGATTTTATCATCACTTTACAAATTTTGACTTTCATTATTTTAAGCGGGAAACCCCTTTTATTTTTTGCTTTCTACCTTTTAAAGCAAAACGTTCTGAATTTGCGTGATACATTTTGATTATTCGGGATTGATAAAGAAGAAGTGATTTTTCGGTTTTTCTAAGAGATCTAGTATTTTTTTGCATTTTTTCTGGATTTTTCCGAGATTTTTTGGCACTTCCTTTCAGAGCAGAAAATAACAGGTAATTTTTGTCATAATTTTTTTAGATTGATAAAAAATGAATTGGTTTGGGACTATTCGGGCTTTCTCGAGATTTTCTTGGGACTTTTTCGGTTTCTCTGGCTTCTTTGTTCACGATTATTGGATTTAGTCGAGGTGATTTTCTAGACTTTTCACATGAGATTTTTCGGTATTTTCTGTAATTTCCGGTTTGGCGGTATATTTAAACCATAACTTTGCTTTAGTAAAAAGTGCTCGAACAACTAAGCGAAACAAAAAATTCATTTTTTTAAGAAAAATTCAACTACTTAATACTATCCAGTCCCACAATTCACATCGCATGACAACTTAGCATATTTTCTTATTCGTAATTAATTCCCGCTGAAACATGAGTAAATGTGCGACTCTTGCAGACTAATTGGCTTAATCAGTTCGTATTGCCCATTTCAATATACATACTCGCATTTCCGTTATTTTATCGCAAACGCCTAATTCACGCTTTAGCTCAAATTTCCTAGTACGAGTACCTAAGTTTTGTACTTTTGTACCCGTGTGAGCGAGAATTAGTTAGCCTTTTAGCGGTAGGGGTAATCTAAATGTTATGTTGCATTTCACTTTTGTTCGTCAACGATGTCAAAGTAAGCTGAATAAGTTATACTTAAATGGAATTTGGACAACAATTGACATGATGCTTTCTGTCATTTGTTTTGCTTTAATACATTTCCTTACGATTTAGTTTCGATTTGAGTCAGACATTGATTGACAAACGGATGTGTGAATAGGGTCTGCTGGGAAGTATGAATATGTTTACGGAAAGATTAACGAATTTAATTTGTGAATTTAAGTAGATACATATATGTATATGAATATAGATATATTAAACTGGCCAGAAAAAATTGAAAGTGCTTCATTTTCTTAGGCACATGGCTTCCATTATGGCTTGAAACCATCCCTTGAAAATTCAGTGCAAGAGTATTCACATTTAGTGGTCCCGCATGGACGTTTTGTGTCTCCACCTCAAGTTCTTAAAATTATTGGTTTTTTATAACATGTCTTGTGGCTACTGTACACGCTGGGCAAGTTGTTTTTCGATCTGATGCTTATATTTTGAGATATTACGAAAAAATCTTAAAAACAACGAGAAAAAAATCCATAAACTATCCTTTAATACTCTCAGTTGATTATTTCTTAATTTTTTTTCTGTTTTATTCTCATTGAATATGTTTATGGCCACCTTTTTGACAAACAAAATGAGTCGTCGCAGAGAATGTTACGTTCATTACTTCTCGTGATATCGAAAAGTTACTGAACCTGCATCTGGATGCTTGGCAAATACTTGCATTTCAAAAACGTATGGTTCTAAACTCTTGACCTTTGAAAGACGTTTTGATATGTTATCTTGTATTTTCGAAGTCGCTGAGCATGCAGAACTAGTTTTTTTTCGATTCGACCGGTACGTTATTACCACGGCTGCCACAGGCTTACAGAAAATGTTACCAAAAAATTTGATAATTATTACCAAAAAGTTACCAAAAACATTAGTAGCCATTTTTTGCCAAAAACAATGTGTGCTACGTTTACATTTACATTAAACTTTTATAGAAGGTGTTAAAGGGCTTACTTAATGTACATTTTGTTGTGGGTGTGTAACTCAGAGCTAATTAGCGAGGATATACTAGTTCAGCCTAGGCTTAACAGGTTGCTCCTATCGGGCTTAGGGCATACCAGTTTGGCCTAGGCTGTTCCGGTTTATCCTATCGCATATATGTAGGTAGAAATAGTTTAGCCTAGGCAACTTCTCGTCGTATATAGTATATCATGCGAATAATAACTCATAGCGCCCGCTGGGGCTGAGTGGTTTGAGGTGAGTACTAAACCTCCGTAGGGCCTGGGTTCGATCCCTGGTACGAGCAACATCTAAATTAGAAAATGTTTTTCCTAACGATGCGCTGTGGTTGAGACTCATTTAAGCTGTTGAAAGGAATAGTAAACGTGAACCGATTCCGCTGAAACTTGGCGAGTGCTCAAATTTTTCCTAGGAACAGAGAATTATGAAATATGGTAAAGAT
Source organism: Rhagoletis cerasi (assembly GCA_029783565.1). NCBI lineage: Eukaryota > Metazoa > Arthropoda > Insecta > Diptera > Tephritidae > Rhagoletis > Rhagoletis cerasi. The sequence goes on along the minus strand of JAPVRG010219523.1, from coordinate 3,571 downwards.
GGGCTAATTGCCGCGCCCTCCACCCTTGTGGGCGAAAATTTGATATTTCATCCGATTTCGAGGAAATTTAGAATGCGCCCTCCCATTTATTAGAAAACCCTAAATATAAAACGTGGCGGAGATTGGCTCACTGCAACTCCCAAAAAATATGGGCTCAACCTTCAAATGTGATGGATTTTTGGTTAATTTATTTGTTTTGCTTTCCACTTAATTTTATAAGTAATTTTTCTACCTTTTTTGGTGATTTTTCCATTGTTCGAAAAATTATTTTCGCAAAATTATGCAAAAAGAAGCTGAAAATCGAAACTTACAAATATTTGCAAAAGTTGCGCGAACGAATTATATATTCGAAAACTGCATGAATTTCACTAAAAAACGCATCTTATTTCCGAATCTGACGACCCAGTACTTACATTTTTTTACTAATCATCCAAAGCATGTGTATTTCCACGCCTTTTTTTCATCAACAAATGAAAAAAATACACAATAAATGATATATAACTTTACGTGAAAATCTATAACACTTATGGCATTTTCCATTCTACAAAAAATGTTGCCTTTTCATTGCGCTGTCCTTGTTATTTGTGCGAAGAGGGCACTGAGAGGGCAACATTTTTCGGTAGAAAAGAAAACACCATTATAGAATTGATTATAATTAAACAAACAACACTTGCTATTGAACTGTTCTAAGCCGAACGCAGCTAAGCTGATTAGTCGATATGGCGCCGATTCTATTGGTTCTTTGGTATGTTCGTTGAGAGTATGATGTGAAATTTTGTGTTTATTTTTTTCACCCACCTCCTTATAGTGGAACGCTGCGACCGAGTTGTAAAACTTGCCAAAAATCTAAATTCTCTGCATTTTCAGTATAACTAAGACAACGAGCTCACTCATTTCGCAACCTCGAGCACAACTTTCTCAAGTTGTACAAACGGTCTCAACTGTAGGGCTTGGGTTAGATTAGGGATGCCCAGCAGAACAGCTCGCTCGCAGCAGCGCGGGCAAGCAGGTGCTTGATGCGGGTTAAAATCTTAAAACCGAAAGGATAATCAACTAAAGTTTAGATGAACTTTCACAGCGTTCGGAAAGTTACCAAATGAAATTAAAAGTTACCAAGTTACCAAAGAGAAAAAAGTTACCTTTTTTGGTAAAAAATTACCCAAGTGGCAACCGTGGTTACTACGTCTCTTTAAGCTTTGCCATCACCTCAATTCGAGGAAAAATAGGTAAGATTATTCTCTAGTGTAATTTGTTGTTGTAAACTGAGTAAAAAATATAACCACATATCGAAATAATCTGATAACCTGGCAGGTTGTTAACTTAACCACTAACAAGAGTTTACCTATGAATTCATATTCAGTCGTATAGTTAACTATGGAAAATCATATCATCTGAAACTATACAACTTTGAAATAAATATTTTTACTCAATATGATTGAACAAAGTCATGAAAAAATTCATCTTAGAGTAAGACTTTGTTATATTTAAAGGGGCCTACCTCGGGGGTGATAGAACAAGTTTTAAATTCTAAGCGAAAATTTACCAATTCCCGGCAATTTTTTTACCGAATGTATGTAACTTCGTACAAAAATGAATATATGCGTGAATGCGCTTTTTATATGCGTTAAAAATAAATACTTTTTTTTTCGAAGTAAACGATTTTTTCAGACTAAGTGGAACGCATTCTCATGCCTAACACCCGGCAGCACTACAAAAAAAAAAACGCTGAATCTAGCAACAAAGTTTTAGTATCATTCACCATGAATTTTTTTGTTAATCTTATCTCGGTACATAATACTATATCGCCTACATGATTTATTTTTCTAAAACAAATTCTAATCATCGTCATTCAAATGGAAAAGTTTCTCACTCGAAGATTCTGTCTTTCCACGAATATTCTGCAATCTATGATTAGTATTTGCATGACTTACAATAACCAAATAGAGCAAGAAAAAACTGTCTGCAAGCGATTTACTTAAGAAATTTGCAAATGAATCGCTTACAAAACACTCTTTCAACTTACATCACTTTCTTAATGCGAACGAATTTAATTTGTCATGCTGAGCTACGAGTCCTTCCAATTGATTTGTTGCAAATCGAACTGATGATGTGCACTGTCGGCAAATTTGCACAATAATAAATGTATGTATTTGTGTATGCTATTATTCAAATGTATGTACACGCATAAATAAAGCATAGAAAAACGATAAATCATAGTTGTAAATATGCGCTAAGGGAGCAGTTTTTGGATGTACATATGTACGTATGTACGAATGCCAACGGCACATTGGTGGGTCGGGTCGCACAGCCAGCTGTGACACAAACAGAATTTCGAATGCTTTTCCATTGCCGTTTATTGAATTTTACAAATTTATTGATGCGTCAAGCTTTATTGCTTGGCTATTTTTCAATTTGCTGTATTCATAGTTTGGCTGTATTTTTTATTCTGAATTATTTTACTTCAACAAGTCTACGCGTTGTAGGCGAATAGGCAAATTTTCAATTTTCACAAATATTGCTTAAGTTATATTTATGTATGTATGTATGTATTTTTTTTGTTAAATACTATGAACATCAGTAAAATTTGAACTGCCGCAACTTTCTTCTTTTTTGTTTTTGGTGAGCAACAACTTCTCGTCATAATTGTTGACAGCTGTGTTGATTTTTGTTATCCTTTGGCATGACTAATGAACACAGCATTTATTCAGTTCAACACGACGAATTTACAAAAGGCTTAAATGCCCCAAAAGCAAAGAAAAAACAGTGAATACAGAACGACAAAATGTTGTACCTACATAAGTTATTCGTCAAGCCTAAATACGCTTTTGGAAAGTTCTTTCAATTAGCGAATATGGGTGCGTGCAACAGACAGCGGTTGCATGTCGCCCCTGACAATTGTTTAGTATTTTAGTGTTCTTTGCCGTCTCCCTTTTATGGGTCATGTCAACATGCAACTTCATGGCTGCCTTCAATATTTCACCAAAATGTTAAAAAATAAACTACACAGAAAAACAACTGGGTGTGGGAGCAAGCAACCCCCTTAAGGAGGCAGTCCCAATTAAGATTTGCCCCATTTCAAGTCACCACCCAGTCGGTATTTTTTCAATACCACTTCGTATTTCATGACCAACGGTAATTAACGTCAATTGTCGACACAGCTGCTGCCGAAATCAACAAAACAACAAAAAAAAAAACTCTTTCACATCAGACACACTCCATCAAACTCCAACCGCCGAGCAGAAAAGAAAAACTCTCCCTATGCCGTCTTCCATAAAGCTGAGGGCACATAGCAGGAGTTGTCGAAAGCTTGACTATTTAGTAAAAATATTTACATACCAACACATACATACATATATTTGTATATACATTTTTTTCATACTTTTTATTCACCAATTTGCCGAAAAGCAATCGGAAGCAACGCCGTCATAACAAAATGGGTTCGCCACTTGAAAACCAGCACAGCCCGCCAGCATTTTGCTTTGCTTTCCTTTTTGCTCCTCATTCATCGCTTTAAATTTTTATGTTTTTTCCGGCATTTTTATCCAAATAATAATTTTGGAAATTAAACGTA
>JAPVRG010219521.1:0-14268 GCA_029783565.1 Rhagoletis cerasi | reverse complement strand
GGTCGGCCTCGTACCCAACCAAGGTAGTGCTTTGTTACACCCACACTGCTAATTGGTACCGCTAACACGGGGCGGTGATTAACGCATTGAGTTAATCCATGTGCTTTTGAGCACCGTGGGGTTAAGCTTTTCATAAGCAGGTACTCACGTAAAAAATCAGACTTTAATGTCGGGAAGGCATAGGAAGGCAACATGAAAATCTATCGGTCCGCATTCGTTCATTGCGGATATATTAGTTTAAATGAACTACTCTCAAAAAGTTCTTTGCAGACCACATAGGGTTTTTGGGAAGCAAAGATTCCGTGTATGCGCTCGAAACATCGCGAGCGTTTGGTTTATACGTGTAGTTCTTTCAATGAAGCCGTGCCTTTATTGTCGAGGTCTTCGAAGAAGTCATCTTTGAGAAAATTCGAAGCGCTTTGTTCAGAGTGTGAGGCATTAGCGCAGTAAGTTCTGAATTAGCCTCTCTACTGCCCGCGAATAAGTCTTTATAGACTGAGCTGGAACCCACCGCCCATGCGGCTAATATTATAGTGACTTTTATTTGTAGATATTTTTTTTTTTGTTGGTCGAATGTAGACCAAAGATTGAGAAATACTCTGCAAGTGTTCACTGGCCGACTGTTCTAGCCGTCCAGCCTTTTTCTTAGCTCGTGAGTAAAGAAATGGCAGATGGGGATTGAGTTTAACGCGCTCTTTCTTAATTTTTTTCTCGTCCACTTGACTGCTTTTTCACTGTAGAGATTTTCAACCTCCTTTAGGCATTTCATCTAAAATCTTTTGGTCAAAGCTGTACGGCCGGTAATGAAACGAGAGTGTGCTCCAAGCTATTCAGAAACTTTGTGGGTCCTACCGATTGTTCGGATCTTGGATTAAATAATGCGATAGCGATCAGTCTGTGAGGTTCACTTAGCGCGAATCGCGTAATTTCCATTGGGACATGTTTTATCGAAGATGCTGACTTAGTTGCCTGCGATCTATTCGTGTCATTATGAACCTTGGTACTCTCACAGTTCAAGATCAGCCCGCTTTAATGTCACCGCTGCAGGCTGCAGCTGGACACTTGTTTGAGTCCTTTGTTGCAAATGCAGTCCCAAGTCCTAGCCTGTTGCATCGGGCGCAGGTCGCCAGTCGATCAGTGAGCATTTAATCAAAAATAATTTCTTCATCCGCTTACAAGTGCAGTCAGGGTTTCGTTACTTCAACGTCACTTTCCTACGTCCTTGTCTATTTGAGTGTTCTTGCTCTAGAGCTCTAAAGCTAATGACATATTCCTCAGACTGCTTCATATTGTGGATATAGCCTGATCTTAGCTTCCTGATCTTTCCTTTAATAAGGCAAGTTGGGCTGTCGCGCTCAACCTTCTTCTGAGTTTCATTCCACGGTATTCTCAGTAATTTGGTATTATGCGTATTTTCCTTTGACTGTACTTAGCTGTTCCTCGTTCACACTTATGCGATAAGATTTTAGCATTTGAGGCAACAAAATTGCAGTTAATAAGTCTACACTTAGTCAGACTTTTTTTATGATACTCAATATCTGTTATATTAATTTCTTGCATCGCCTGACATTTTCCACTAATCCCCGGGAATTTAATTTTAAATTGTGTTAACAAATTCTCGTTTCCAGCGACACTTGCTATCGATTTAACAACAACAGCAAACAGCAGACAAAACATTTACTGCTCGCAAATTCCACAACGAACATGACTTGACGTTTATAATCCCCATAACCTTCAACAAAACCACTGTCGTAATCCACTACCTCACCACCAACACCACCGCCAGCAGTGCATAAATACTAAACGTTTCCGCAGTGTATGACAACAGTGACGCCTGTGCGCCTGCCGAAGTGTCGGAGAGTGTCGGATGTTGAGTTGGTGTTAGTTTTGACTTGGCAGTGTGAAAACAAAAATCAATAATCCTTCAACAATGCGAAAACATATGTACGTTCCTTCAACTCCACTTGGTTAATGCGAAAGCTTGTGTATATGTGTAAACACTGCTTAATGACATACAATTTTATACTACATCTAGTAGATGGGTGTTTATAAGTAATCGTGTGCACTCGTGTTGTGTGTACGTTGGTTGACTGGGACGTCGATTTTACATTCGAAAGTGTAGCCAAAAGTACGAGTATATGACAAGGCTATGTATATTGTAAATGTACTCTACTGCCATAGCACTGCGCTTGCACGTCAGCCTGTATGCGCTTTGGGAAAGGGGTTGCTGGATGTCCTTGAACTGAACGATTGGTGACATTGTCATTAAAATATACTAGTTATTGTATATGGCGAAGGGATAGAAGCTTTTCTGCAGGACGAAGGCTGGCAAGTGAAAGGAAATTAAAAATATTTGAGCTGTTGTGGGAAGGCAAGTGTGCTGCAAAGAAATGTCTGCAAAAATTAATAACTTTTCTAAAATATTACAAGCTGGTACATGCATGTACGAGAAGGCTTTACGTCGAGGATGGTTAGTTGAAATAACGGGATGGGTATTTAGGTAATTTAGCTTATACTCGAATACAACCGGAGTAATAGGCCAATGTACTTTCAACCGAAAGTTTTTTGCTGTACTCAGTGTATCGGAGTGGACTTATGTCTTAGAGTACAGCTACCCCCAAGGAGCTGTAAAAACCAGGGACCAAAAAAAGATTATTTCCAAATTTTCAATTAAAAAAATTAAAAGCTTCCAAATATCGTACAACAGTTTCGAGTATACATATGTATATACATACATATGTGCTCGTTTTTTCATGTCCTGTAGGAATATGATACAATTTAAAAACTTCTGAGCGATGTACAAATATAAAAATTATAATTAATAATTACATTTTTAATTTTCACAATCGCTTAGATTCTAAGCCTTAGAATACATAATCATATATCGAATTTAATTTTTTTGATCAAAAATAAAACTCATTTTTCGAGTGGCTTTTTTTCTCTGAAATAATGATTATTTTGTAAGTTTTATTTTTTAGAACAGTAAAGGTCATTGTTTTTTGAGTTTAATTTTTTTTTATCAAAAATAATAATTATTTTTTGAGTTTTATTTTCGATCTTGAGCGTTATTTTATCTCTCAGAAATAAACATTAATTTTTGAGTTTAATTTTTTTTCTGGCAGATCAAAATTTGTTAAATTTGTTGTAATTTTTGAGTGCACATGTTGACGAAAAAATACCTACCACTAAACACTTATTAGAAAAGCAGTATGGGGTTTGGAGTTTTTCGATCTGCCGAAAAAAATAAAACTCAAATATTAATTTTTATTTCTGATAGATAAAATAACGCTCAAGAAAGGAGTTTTATATTCGATCAAAAAATTCAACTCAAAAAATAATCATTATTTCAGAGCGAAAAAATAACACCCAAAAATGAGTTTTATTTTTGATGAAAAAAATATAAATCGACACATAATTTTTATTTCTGAGCGATACAATAAAACTCAAAAATGTATTATTATTATTTGTCCCAAATTTTAAAACCTTGAAATAACGATTAAATATCAATTTTTTTTTTGATAGAACTCTTAAAGATTACAATCCCTGGTAAAAACTCATACCTGCTCAAAAAATAATATAAGTTAAGGCTAAATCCGTCCAGACAAGAAACAGATGCGAGCTTAACCAGGCACCCGGACTCTGTAGTATTCAGGGAATTGAGCAGCTGATGAACCAGCGAACTGTGGATCTGCAGTGCAGACTAATTTTTCGCGAAGGTTTTACACGAATCGATAAATGCGTACAGCATCCGTGATCGAATGAAATTTGATTCTAAATTTCCTTTTGAGATTACGTCATTCGATAGCGAGTTCGCTTTTTCCATTTAAATTGTATTAGAGAGAAAACAGCTGCCATTTTATTTCATTCGATTCGAATCGAGTTTTATTCGATCACAGATGCCGTGATTCGGACACTGGTTGGGTTGATCACATGCGCAATTAATTTCTCATATTCGTTAAGAAGTCTGCGTAGTTTCAAGTGGTATTAATCCTGTAATACCCATCCCCACATAATACATATATTTCTGACTACTTTCATTGTGATTTCTAGATCTACTCAGATTCATCCAACAAGGGGCCACGCACTCGGTTCGGACATGGGAAAACCGCCTACCTTGTCTGCGACAGTGGCTCGCCATTCTACTAATCGCTGCAAGTGGGTCTCTGTTACCGCAAGATTAATAATGACTACCACTCTGCCTCTGGATACTTTGAAGGCATTACCAGCAGGTTGTATGCAGAAAGAGTTATTACGCGCACTCTTGAGACACTTGAGACTACGCTGACTTTCCGGATTTCTCACGTGCTCATTTTCGTATTAGACTGCAGGCCATTGATTGCTTGATTTTTAGAGACTTTGTTCAAGACTACTGAGTTTAGCTGTAGTAGCAGAAAAGTATTTTTATTAACGCAACACTCTGGCTTCTCCCGGGCCATTCTCATCTATCCTGCCGATTAGCAGCTAAAATATTTTTAAATTTCGTTGCCAATTACTCTATTTGTTTGTCTTCTGTTGCTGGTTGATTACGCATTCCCCTTTCATTGTGCTCTTGTCTGTCCACACACTTGAGGGAATCACATTGATTTTTCCAACGCGGCGGCTATCAGTAGCTGCGATCTACTCATAACTTTTTTGACGTCTTTCCTTCCTCTTGCTCAACATACAGCCTTACCGGCCGACACTGCCTTTACTGCCCTTACGACACAGACTGTCCGCTTGCATGCATTGCTTAGAGGCAGAGCGCCGTTGGGTATGCGTGCTGTTTTCGCTACTTTTGACAATTCTAATCAAGTTTACTTGAGCCGCGCGGCAAAGTCGCAATACTCCACCACAACAGTCGCTAGACCAAATGTAAATTTCATCCCTAAACCACTTGTGCAGTGGTCACAAAAGTGGGTGCGCTGTTTTTTATGGCTGTTGAGCCGCCTCCACGATAAGTCCTTAGAGCATTTGAAGCTTTGATTTTCTTTTCACTTCATTTTCTTCTTGCTCATCATAGCATTGAAAATGCGCACTTATCAACAGTAAAATCAATAGCAGCAACAGCAGAATCCTCACTGACTGCCCGTCAACCATTTCTCCGATCGTTGGCAACGTTTCTCTAGTTATCGTCTTCATTAGCACTAACCATTATTGCGCACAGCATTTTCTATCAGCATTAGCATCAGTGTCATCTTCATCTTCAACATTAGCATCAGTATCACCATCAACATCAACATAAATTTCATACGCGTCATTGTCAATGGTTGTTTGGCTGTATCTGGCAAGCTTTTAGCATTAAAGTTGAAATTTCGCAGCACACACTGACGGCACATTAGCTAGTGAGTGACAGTTTAAGCGCTGTTGCTTGCCGTTCGAACGTCATAAGCGCGCTGGCGATTTTCGACTGTTTCGCTTTACAGTTTTTCATTTCATTTGGTGGGGTATGAAAAAGTATGTCATCGCATGCTGGCCGTTCTTCTGCGGCGCCAGAAATTTCTCCCATACACCCCATACACATTTTCCAATGCTCCATTGAACATGTCCAATACAACACGTCGGAGTTAACAGCGCGCGCCTAAAAGGAAATTTTCTCAGGCGCGAAATTTTAGAGCTAATTTTTATGCTTTCCTTTCTTTCATTGGTCCTGTTTTCTTGTTCTTTCCTCACCTCCTACACTGCTTCAACCAACATTGAAATATTCATTTCCCCTACCACGCTGACGTTTATAAATTTGCCATTCGTCGAGTTTGCGCCTTTGGCATTGCCGGCAAGCTTGTCTAATCAAATCATGACGCTAATATTATTTTAAGTCTCGATTGAATGCATAAACGAATGATGACAACGAATAGGCATTAAGTGTGAATGAGCTGTGGCTGATGACTGACTGCGTATGATAATCACAGCCGTGATGCCCTTGGCGCCGTTTACAGAAGTTCTTAATTAAGTAGCAATTTGTTTTGCTGGTGTTGTGCGTGCTGACGAGCAGACCACGAAATGAAATCCTAGACACAATTTTAATATTTCTTTTAATGCGTTGCAAGATTACTCCATTAGAGGTAATTGCATTATTCATTGGCTTTACACTTCCGTCAGTTAGCAGCAGTGGCTTAATAGCGATTCCAGCAACTTTGCTCTGATTCCAGTTGCAATTTGTGCTAGAGGGTTCAGATCACTCAAGCTAAAAATCATAGCAATGATGATACGATTTTGAAAGCAAACTTTGCTGTCTGTCAGCTGCTTTGGACTGCCAGTCACGAGCAAATCGCTGATATTTTTGCTTAAAACAGCTCACTTCATTGCCTGCACTTTTCTGAGATGCACAACAAAAGTGCTTAATAATCTTTAATTCGTAAGCGTTCTTCAAAATTCAATGCATCTACCACTTTAATGAAAATGTGCCGCGAAATGTTAAAAATTTCCGCATTTACAAGCTGCGTAACGAGATACACGAAATAGCGTTTCTCCTTTCATTTTTGGATTTCTTACATATTTGCGATTCATTGAAATCACATTGGAATTTTTAACCCAAAAAAAAAAAATAACAATTGCTGCGCAAACCAACAACAACCGCGCGGCAGCGAGTTTCAAAAATCAGCACAGGCGGTCCTCATGACAGATGGCAGAAGTCGGCGTGGAAGATGAAGAAAACGCGTCAGTAGTCAGTTAGTTTCACGGCATCGTAAGTGGCGTAAGCGCGAAGCCGAAAATCGCATTAAATGTAACCAAACGACCAGCAAACCGAAGAATTCAGCCCAGCCAATTCAAGCATTCAGGCGGTGGCGGTGTAAGATGGTGATGCCGCCACTGCCAGTTTGCGCCTCGTCTACCTACGTTTGTTATCATCAACACCGCCAACAATCAAAAGGAATAAGTAGTAAAGCCGCTCAAATGCCACTGCACGAGATTGGGCACTTGCAGGAGTCCGGCGGTCGATTCAATAATCGCCACTTGCCATGCCACCAACAAAGTGCAACAAAGCCAACATATGGTGCTTTAGTGCCAAGCTTTCGCACCAGCGCTGTTGTTTGTAGTTTCTTTGTATGGGCTTGTGTATATCAACAAAGTGTTCACTGCCAGCGGCGTCAGCTATGCGCGTTCCACCGATCATTCATGCCATGTTCGTAGGCCGCCGCGTAAATTACTGTTGCTTTTTATTGTTATTAGTTTGTTACCTGTGCTTATTTTGATTATTGCCGTTTCCACACTCGCTATGCGGGCTCTTATTTTTTCCCACCTCTTCAACGCTTTGCGCTGCTGGGTCTTGGTGTTCTGTTTTAAGATTTTTGTTTTTGCTTTTTTTTTTTCTTTTTTTTTATTTTATTTGTCTTATGCTTATGCAGTAAGTTTTCTCATGCCGCTGGTGGTCAGCGAACTAAACTAAACAGCCGGTGGCCCTTCATATGCCAATGACGGGCGTCAAAAGCGTTGCTGTTAGCAGCGAAGCTGGTTGGCTGCAGCGTTGCCGTTTTGATACAATTGTATCATTTTTGATACTTTTTTTCTAAATTTTGTGATTTGATACTTTGATACTTTTTTGTTCACAAATGTCCCATTTTGATACTTTTGGCTGATAGAAAAGAAAAACTTTGTAGAAGACTAAAGAAATGCAACATATTTTTATAAAAGTTTCAAAATTTGTTCTTAGAAGTGTTAGAATATATTTGAGTAAACAGTTTTATAGCCCATTAAATTTTAGTTTGTGCAAGTTTCAAGTGGCTTAAATTTACCGTTGATTTTTTAGATTTTTTTTTCCTGAAGGCGTTGCGGGTTTCTTCCGTATAGAAATAAATTGTGGTTATTCGTTATATGGAAGCAAATCCGACATATCAACCATTAAAATTAAACGTGAATTCTTAGCCGATTGAAACTTGCTGCACACCTAAAATTTTTCTAAAAATTCTAAATAAAATGTTTTAATTTTTGGGGAAGTTAATAAAATTTGTTGAATTTTTATAATTTTTGTACAAAGTTTGATATGAGAATTTATATACATAGGGCTTGTTATATAATTTGCTAAACTTTTATAAAAAAGATATTAATAATAATAATAGATTGGCGCTTACACGTATGTTAGTGTTTGGCCGAGCTTCTCCTCCGATTTGTGGCGTGCGCCTTGATGTTGTCACACAAATGGGAGGAACCTAAGTTTAACGCCACTCCGAACGGCGATTGTATTTTTATGAGAAGCTTTTTCATGGCAGAAGTTCCCTCGGAGGTTTGCCATTGCCTGCCGAGGGGCGACCGCTGTTAAGAAAAAACCTTTTTTCTACATTTTTTTGCGATGTTGGCCAGGCCTGCGGAGTGGAAGGGCGCACTGCTTACCACTACACCACAGTGGCCAAAAAGATATTAAACGTTAGATTAACAAAAGAAATATAGCCTAAACTGGTCAAAATGAATCGTTTGTATTATTTTTGCCTCCAGTTATAGTTTGTTATAACTATGAATTTAATTATACAATTTATTGATTATTTGTTTTTCAAATAAAAATTTAGAACATAACGGTTGTGTTTGCTTTTGATACTTTTTGATACTTTTTCTGATTGACAACTGATACTTTTTTTCCAAGCTCGCGGCAACACTGGTTGGCTGATTGCTATACTATGGCTATTGTTATTTTTGCTAGTTCATTCATAAGCATTTCGCGAGACATTCTTTGCTTTCGTATTGCTTTGCTTGTCAGCATGCTTCCCTTGTATCCGTAGCTGTTTTGTGTTTAGAGAAGAAGCGTTAAAATTAAATTAAAAAAAAAATAAGTATGCGCGTTAATTCACGTATGTACCTAAAATGTACACTTCTGCCAGCAGCAGCAAAGACACCAAGAACGCAGTATTTAAAAGCCCAACTGCTTTGCGTACCAAAGCATGAATCTGCAGAACAACAGCGCTTAAAACAACAGACACCGGCAATGAGTGGCAATTACTGCACACCTTCGGTATTTAAATGCAACGTTTGTACGTACATTAGTATGCTGTTCTCCCCTGCGGCTCATTCAAGCATGCAAGCACTCGCTCGTCTTATGTGTGGGAAAATTTTCCAACCTTATGTTAAGTTAGGTATGGGTAAGACGTGGTGTTTGGCAGTGGCCAGTTGGCCTGCGATGTACCTGCACCTTTTAACCGACCAGCTGTAGCATTTTCAGGCTATCCACTGCCTGTAAGTTCGCGCGACATCATTCTGCTTGCTGTTGCTTCATTTAAATCTATTAACACGTATGTGCCGCGGTGTGTATACCCGCCTGTTAACGGCAGCCATATATACACAACTGACGGCAGCCATATATACACAACTGACGGCAGTCTTTTCTTTGCCTTTTGCCGGCGGCTAGTTGCTGAGATGTAGTGAAATTATTTTATTGACCATTAGACGTGATGGCGCGCTAGAGCGAGTTTTCATTAAGTAATCACTTGTTATTTCACTACACTTTATTGAAATGTTAAACTACTAACTCGAAAAAATAGCCGCCCTTGCCTAACGTATGTATTTTTAGCAGCTGTAAATGCTGATGTCATAGCCCGCGATAGTTCGATAACAGCCGCCATCGATTCGCCACTTCTCTACTCGCTATGTTTGTACATCCGCTCGCTTAAGGAAAAATTTCTATGGGAAAGCAACAACAAAGTTAGCTAGCCACGATGAACCATAGCGAGTTTGGTTGTATTTCATTCATTTCGTTCGTTTCGCCACTCGCTAAGTGTTGGCGAATCGTTGGCGGCTAACATCGATTATTGCTTACTATAGGTTACATTGGCCAACAAAATTTTGCGGCAGAGCTTTTGAGAGCTGATTCCTATAGGATTTATTCGTAGATTAAGAATCTGTACTTTTAGTTCAATTCAATTGATTCTAGTTTTCGAGATATTAGGGATCAAAAGTACCAAAAAACGACTTTTTCGGGTTTTTTCAGCTTTTGCGCAGCATAATGATGCAGTAAGGAATTTTTCCCTTTTTAAGGCTGGTACGCAGCTCTTAAGAAAACTGTCAAGAAAAAATTGCCATTATTTCGTGTGTGTGTCCAAGGAATTTTGACATATGGTACTTCACCAGCCTGTTGTATCACTCTTTCCTCAAGAAATAATGGAGCGGGCATATATTTCTGTTGCAAGCACGGGTTGCCTTGTGCTCTTCTTTCACAAAAAACTTTAGAAAACCGTAGTAGAAAGCGTAGCAAATTTCTTAAGAACTGCGTACGGCCTCAAGAACATTTGACACAAGAAAATTTCTTAGCCATTTCTTGTACGTCATTTTATATGTATTTTTTGTTTTTCTTGAGAGCTGCATACTGGCCTTTAACCCGAAAGATGAAAAAAAATTTGGTCCCACAAACATTAGCCACAAAAATAATTTTGTTCTTAACTAGAAATCTGGCGAATGCAACCTAAAATATCTTGGTTTTTTTATCACATCTATACAAAATTTTTTAAAAGTTGTCCTATTATAGGTGCTATAAGCCTTTCAACGTCAGTTTTCAATTCTAGCAACGAAAACATAAAATATCACTCCAGATTTGATTAAAGGTGGAAGTTATTCCTCTTCGAATCAGTATAATGGTGTGTATGACCAAAATGTGCTAAATTTCCTCATACTTATATTTCTCCAACTATTCACACATTTTCGAAATATTTGACAGAGAAATTGTGATCCTAACTGGTAACTTGTACAAAATTTAAAAGAATTTGTTAAAAAAAATTAAATTGGTATTTTTGAAAACAAGTTTTAAAGCGTTATGTTTAAGGAAATTAATTTTTTACATATGGGGCTAAAAAGCCAACATTTTAGCTTTCATTTTATACTCTTCACAAGATTATATTCCATGTCTGTGTGCTTCTACAAAAGTTCAAAAAATGCCAAAAATCCGTTTTTGGACCACTTAAATTACAAATATCTCAAAAACTAGAGCCAATTGAATAATTTGAAGGCCAGACTCTGATTCTATGGAAAAAATCATATAAGAACCAAAGGTCACTAGTTGTGCCGCATAAATTTGTTAGAATTTTGTTGGACTGTGTTATTCTATATTCTCACTCGGCATAAATAATGCCATATTCTCATACTTGCTACACTTCATTACTAGCTTCACAGGGTTTTTTAAGACTTCCAGTAAATAACACCGTGCGACAAAAATCAAAAAATTTTAAAACACACGAAACAATCAGTATGCTCACAAAACTAGGTGCCAAATATAGCAAAACTGTGTTTTTTAGTTTTTCTCTCTGACGTCAGGATTTTTTGTAAAAGAACTTTGAAATTTCAAGGATGTAATTAACTTAAAAAAATTATTAAAAAATTTCAGTGCAATGTAGAATAACGGAATGGGTGCCAAATGAGAGATAAAATTCTCTAAAATTGAACAAAATTAAATCTGTTTGGCTCACAAGGACGACTAGGTATTGAAAATTCCCTCTTAAATATTTTCCTTTTTTAAGCTAATAAAGCTAGGAGTACAAAATTCGACGATGTGGTGGTGTATATATCAGCCTTTAACAAGGATATTCAAGGATAAATTTTAAAAGTACATTTTCAACACCTATTCGTCCTTTTGCACCAAAAATTTAACCTTCTACAATTCTATGGAATTTTCTCTTTTATTTGTTACCCATATTGCTACTCTACATTGCACTAAATTTTTTTAATAATTTTTTGAATTAATCATATCTTTGAAGTTTCAAAGTCCTTTAAAAAAAATGCTGACGTCAGAGAGAAAAACTAAAATTGCAGTTTTACTATATTTGGTCCATGCTCTCGCGAATATATTGTGTGAAATTTACTGTCGCACAGTGTGATCCGCACTACTTTAATGGTTCAAGTTACGCAAAATTTACTAGCTTTACTGCTAACTTGCAATGCCTCTCACTACCAGCGATTTTGTGCTTGCGCCATTTCCTTTCTACGGCATTCTACATCCGTCTTAACGCCAGTGCTGCCAAGCAGGAAGCATTCACAATTCTTAACTTCCTGCTGCCTGCTGTTTTAAGCGTTGATAGAGATTAAATGCAAATCTGTAAAAAAATAAAATAAAATGAAATAAAATCACTCACACAAGCGCACGAAAATAACAAACAAATTTAGGCAATAAAATTTGCAAAAATTTCACGCACTCGTTAGCGTTGCCAACTGTGCAGAAAATTATTTGTTTTCCATTTGTTTAAGTAGTATTTACTTTGGCACAAAGTGTCAGCCAGTAGGAGGCAGCAGCACAGCTAATAATCGCATGAATGTCAACCAATTGGCAGCCAAGAAAACGTAGAACGCACATAACCAACAACAATCAAAGCGCCATGCCACAAGATTCTAAAGTCAATAGTCAAAAGTGGTTGCCAATATGACAGTCATTGCAAAATGTGCAGCAGCAATGGTGGCGGCCGCTTAGAATTGGCCGTCAGTCACTCTGTGGTCACCTGCGGCGCGCTGTGACATGCAGCTATTTTTGTCATTACGTACATACAAATACATATGCATGTGTGCCTTAACGGCGCAGAGTGATTTTTTATTGCGCAATTTATTTATTTTTTTTCTATGTACATTGTACATACATTCGTAATTTTTTATCTGCTACTCAATTGCGCGTACATGCCTCGCGCGCATTTATGTAGGCTGCTATGCCAATTTCAGCAAATCAATGCACTCAAAAAAAAAAAAAGACAGGAAAAATTTTAATTAAAATAAATAAAATACTCAAATTGAAAGGAGAGTGGTGTCGGCGCCGAAAAATCCGCTTAAACGCTTAGATAGAAATATTTGTGCCGTCAGTGCAGCGTTGTATTTTTTTTTTTTGCGGCATTAAAATGATTCAAATATTTTGCGCTGTAATTATTTGCTAAGAGAGACATTGATTAATTTTCGAAAGGCGGCAAATGGTTTGTATGTGTGAGTGTGTGGTATTTGTTATTTTTTTGTTTTGTTTTTTTTTTTTGCAAATGGTATTAGTAACGACGGAAAATAAATACAAATAAATTCGAAATGGAGTGAAATGAAATAAAAAAATGTAAAATAGAGTGAAATATAAACTAAAAATTTTTTATTGTTCTAGAAATAATTCAATGCAAAAAATATAAAAAAATTTAAAAACTTTACAATAAATTAATTTAAATGAAAATTTTATTCAGAAAAAAATTATTAAATAAATACTAAATCAAAAACTCTTTTAAAAAATGAAATAATAATTTAAATAATTTTATCGATAAATTCAAAAAAAACAATATCTTGCTAAATTGCCGAAAATATTGTGAAAGTTTAAAAATTAAAAAAGTAAAAAATTTAATAAAAATTATTAATATTAAATAAAACTACAGATTAAACATTTTATCCAGAAATTTATGCTACTGAAAAATCGAAAATTTGGGCAATTTTTCAGTGAAATTAAGTTTGTTTTATCTTTTTGATATAAAAAATCAACAAATTTTTATTATCCACAGAATATGTGAAATATCAAAGAAATAATCAAATATCAGTGCCGAAGCAGAAATCAAAATTTGCATTAAAAAAGCTAAAAACAATAAATTTTTACAAAAAAGAAACTGTCGCAAGCCACTGGCTGCTGCTACATTGACTTTTACAAAATAATAGAAAATTACATAAACAAGCCATAAACTAAAAAAAGTGCTGAGTTAATAAATAAAAAGTTAAACAAAACGTAAAAATAGTTGCCTTATCGTCAAAAAAAAAAAACAAAAACCCAAACAAAGTTTGAAGATAAACGCTTCCTTGCTGAAAACTCAAAAGCAATAAAAAAATCCTATGTAAATAGAAAATAAAAAAAAACCAGAAGTGAATGTTAAATGCAAACAAATCCACATACATATATATTTTTGTTACAAAAGTCATAAACAACAACAAATAACGCAAATAAATTATAAAAAAGCCATAAAAAATAAACATAAAATCAGCGTGGAAATTAAAAGCAAAGAAATCAGCTGAAAACAAAAACCTAAACAAAAAAAATATAACAACGGCACATACAAAACACTGTGGCAAAATGAAAAACTGTGAATTGTGTTATTTGCTCAAAATGCAGCAGCAACACGAACAACACCAGCAGCAGCAACAGCAACAGCAGCAGGAGAATTGCATAAAAACAACGGCTGCACAGCTGATAAAATCGCTGCGCTTCAACAACAACAACAACAGCAGTACGCCGCAAACGTTATGCCAGCATCAACAGGCGGCGCAACAACTACAACAACAACAACACCATCATCATCATCAGCAGCAGCAACAACAGCGTTGCTCCAGTGTTGGCAGCACAGGCAGCAGCACTTGCGACACACTCTCCTCGCTCTCCGGCTC
>JAPVRG010219517.1:0-11168 GCA_029783565.1 Rhagoletis cerasi | reverse complement strand
TCACACATTCTATTTCTCTGCTTTGTACTACTCGTCACCGTTATACTCACCAATCTGATGGTTGGTTTGGCTGTCAGCGATATTCAGGGACTACAAGTATCTGCTACCTTAGATCGATTAGTGCGTCAGGCAGAATTAATTTCACGACTAGAAAGTTTATTCTTTTCTCGCCTACTACGCCGTGCACCAGTCAAATTGCTGCAACTTTGCAAACGTAGTGCATTACTGCGCACCTCCCGCAACAAACTTCTATTCGTGACGCGTCCAAACGATCCGCGCGATAACCAGTTACCCGAGGATATCAAGTTAAATATTTACAAACTGGTAGCTGAACGGCGTGATCGCAACTTGAGTTTACGTCGACGCAAACTCGAAAGCAATTACAATATGTTCAATCAGAGCTTACAGCGTCAGTATGAGGAAAAGAAGCGCTTTACGGCCATACCAATAGGGCTGACGACGGCTGATAAGATGACGCCGGCGATTTCCACATCAAAGAACAATAATAATGTAAACAATAAAAAAGTTGGTAATAACTTGAAGGAACCGTCGCACATAACGTCGACGCCATTGCGTGAGAACGATTGCCTACTCCGACCACGTTCGGCTACCAACGTGCATGATCAATTGATGGCCGAAAGTGAAGTGGCCGTTAAGCTGAAGAGTCAGGTCAATGGCATTTCAGATGTGCGCGCCGAAGTGCTTTCTCTGCGTGAACAACTACGTGAGATCACTCAAAAATTGGACAATTTCGCGGAGAGCGCTAGCAAGAAGCTAACCTTTACAGCTGAGGAAATGTGTCGAATAAAAATTCATCTTGAACAGAAAGCAGCATTTCAGTGTTGACGACCAGCTGCGGTATCGCGCGTTAAGATGAAAATGCACTGCTGCTCAGTATCCTTAATAAAATGAGCTTTAATATTATTTTAACGAAAATACGTAATCGCTTTATTGAAATGGGCTTTAAAAAAGAAATAATTGTGTTAAATTTTAGTACACATTTGTAAAGTGGAAAGTGCAATGTTTGTTTGTTATTTTTGCATTGAAATTTTGAATTTCATTAATTAGACTACACTCATGCTCAAAAATATACACAAACACTTGAGTATGTAATACTATGTATGTATGTACTTGTATGCTCTTACAAGCCTTTTTGATTGCTACAAGTTGGACGTTCAAATAAAATATTAACTCATATTGTAAATAATAAAACTTGCATATGACCTTCTAAATACTCATTTTATAATTATTTTCAATTATTCATATTGCGGATTGTTTCGTTTTATACGCGTCTGGCTGTTTCGGTCAGCCATTTGTCATTGCTTTGGTTCCATAGAAGTGTACCTTCCGATGGTATGGGATCATCCTTCTTGACTTTTGTCCATGTTTGGGTTATAGGATCGAAAGCGAAAGTCTTCGAGTTTGCCGGAGTCGGTGGTGGCGTATTAATGATCAATGGTTTTCGTGTGATGGGCACAAAACTTGGCTTGGGTCCAACCTGCGCGCCGCCGCTTATCAGTTCATATTCGGCATTAGGATTATTTGCGGGCTGGGGAAAGGCTACACTAAAAGAGGAGTAGTTTGCTACAATGACGGCTGCGTACAGAAGAATTAGTTATTAAAGAAAAATAAAAATTAATTCACGGTATTTTTTAATGAAGTGTCTCAAAATATATTTTCCAAGAAAGCTTACCAAGCGCAAATATAAATTTTAAAGATTTCATTTTTATTTTCTGCTTACACCAGCTTTAGCAACTATTCTTATTTAAAATCTTCGTTGACCCGCTTTAACAGCCCTTGTTGTTATTTGTATTTTCAGAGCTGTTGCTTAATAGCGTCTTTTCTCTTCAAAAGCTGGTTCTCTACTAATTCATGAAATTATAATATTTCTTTGCTTGATTTCTTCTCTTACAAATACTCGTAAGCATATAAATACACAAATAGACTTGTATGTACATTAGAGCGTCTCGCCTTACAGGCGAAATAAAAAAAGTTCGCCGGACACACCCTCATATGAGGTGTTTTTAAAAAGCATTTAAAAAAATAATAAAAGTTTTTTGGACAACCCTAGCGGTCGCCCAATTACATTTTTCTTCATATCTTCGGCATTTATAGTCGGATTTTAAGGTGTGATACACCAATTTTTTTGTCTCAAGGAAGGGGTTTTTCAACGGAAGTTCATTGAGCTCATGTGCTCCATTGTGGTACTTCCCCAACAGATCTCAGTTGCTACCATCCTAATGTACCGCCCATATGACAGTAAATTAAAGACCGTCAAAAATCATCAACACATTTTATTTGTGTTGGAAAACCATACGAAAAATACCTCCTTTTTTGTTGTTGTTTTTTTTTTGTTTTTTTATGGAGTTCCTGAGGTTAATAAACTTACGTAGGAAAATCCCCTCCTCGAGACAAAAAAGTTGGTTTATCACACCTTAAAATCCGACTATAAATGCCGAAGATATGAAGAAAAATGTAATTGGGCGACCGCTAGGGTTGTCCAAAAAAAAAACTTTTATTATTTTTTTGAATGCTTTTCAAAAACACTTCATATGAGGGGGTGTCCGGCGAACTTTTTTTTCGATACGGTCTAATGTACATACCTATGTACATACATATATTTAGGCACTACCGATCTTATTCATGATGTAGTATTCTATTTTTCTCGGATTTTTTTTAGCATAATCTGTAAAACGAAATCAGTTTTGAGTTACGCTGAAAGAGATGTTTACTTTCTCGCACAAATCAACTAAAATGTTCTCAGATATGGATGAGTCATTGAAGTTGAGCTTGAGATGCGCAACAATTGTCTGGTCAGTACCCAGCGGGAAAAAATGGGCATCAAACGCGATTTTGATGCACCCGAAAGCGAGAAAAGTGCGCAGCCCTCTAAATTCCAGTTGTGGTGTTTTTTAACATTAGATGCCCTACGACGGATGCAGAGATCTTAGAATAACGAGAAGGTGCAAAATTTTGGAACGCAAAATGTCATGAATCCACGACGTTATTCGCCGCTGTTATCTTAACATGTCGCCATGCAATTAACCTAGAAACTTGACTGTAACATCGCTGTAGAAACGAAAATATCACTGTAGAAACCTATTAGCTCTGTTAAGAGTCTCATTAAATATGTTCCACTGAGAAGTTTGCACCTTCTCGTTTCTATAAGTTCTCTGCATGAGTTAACTCATGAATTAACTCGAGTATATCGCCGCTCTTGTAGCTATTGCCTTCCGTGCTCTGTCCTCATTATTATATCCCTATTTTAGCTACCAATATATTATAGTATATTGTTGAAAACGTCTTTGATGTATAAAGTTTAGATTGAAGCTAGTTATTGTAGTTATTGTTATGTGAGTTCACAGCGTCGCTAGACTCGAGTTAATTCATGAGTTAACTCATGCAACCCTATAGTATGTACTCTCTTTTGACAATATCAATTCCGGCTTTGAACATCCGGACGAATCAACGAACTCTGTACTTATGAGACGCAATTTGAAAGAAATAGAAAGAAATTAAATTTAAAAAATCTATTTCGCGCGAAACAAAGACAATGTGAGCAATGCTGTTTTTGATTCATGCAAAGAAATGGAGAGTTATGCTGCTTTCTTTAAGTTTTTTTGTTTTAATTCGATTGGTATTTTCGCTCAACGATAAATACAGAGGCGAAAGTCTAAACGTATGAAATAGTGACACTGGTGATGCACATTTAAGGCGCATTTGCTGGATGTGCATCGGATGTTTCCCGCTACGTATGTTATGAAGTTATGATTGTATACACATTAGGGTGATCCTTATAGGTTAGGCTAAGTTGTGTGGCTATCTATGATAAATAGGGCAACCACATTTAAGCACACAAAAAAGTTGTTTTAAGCACTAAAAATAGCACGAAAAAAAAACTCAAATTAAGCACTAAAAACACCACGAAAACCTCAAATTAAGCACAAAACAAACGAACGAAAACTGCACAAATGCGTGAAAATTATACAAGGTAAAAATTATAAACTACTTAAAGATTTAGCTTTTGCGGCTTCAGTATGTTGTTTTGCGGCTTCAGTATGCTTTGTGGAAGACATATGCTGCTTCACATTAAAAATTCTTGGGGTAGTTAAGCTGCTATTGCAATAAATGCAAAAGAGAACACTTCCATCCGTACGCAATATACCACTATACATTTGTGTTGTTCTATTTAAAAATTCACGTAGTTTTCCTTTTTGTTTCGGCATGTTCATAAAATTTGAACAACCAAACTTAAGGTGAATTCATAAAAGAAGCAACATAATAGCTGTTTTTTTGCCTCGGTGTAGCAAATTTCAAAATACTGGACAAGGTCAAGGCAAATTTATAGAAGGTGGTGTTATCAGCCAAGCTGATTTCTTGTTCTTTCATTTGGCTTACATGTATTTTGTTTGCTTTTACTGATTTGACAGCGTACCCGCTAAAAGCAAATACTAAATACATGTAAACTTTGCGGCGAATTCAGACTTTGACTTATGCCCATGAAAATACACAAACAAAATACATGGGATCGTTGTTTTTGTAATGTTGCTACCACCTTGTATAAATTCGCCTTTGTAGTTGTTGTAGGATGATGATAAGGGGTATCGACTTGATGTTAAACTGGTGTCTAAAAAAATACGACATTCGAGCGCCATCGTAGTAACTGAACGCTTTTAATTTTTCAAAGGTGTTAAAGGATTAAAATTTCAATCGACATTTTTCGTTTTTTAAGGATCTTTTTAACATCATTTTAAATGGCCAATTATAAAAAAAAACGCCAACTTCATGGCCACCGAGTGTCTTTTCCGATTGACGCTAAGTTAACTAGAGTTACAGTTTCGATTTTATAGAGCTTGTTAACCCTTTTTCCCCTCTTGAATACGCGTCATATGTCGTTTTCGTAGTCAAGAGCATTATTGTTCTTGAAGCAATTCCAAGATATCCGCTGGATCCGATGATGTCCCATCTCACTGCCTGTGTCGTTATGGGACATCTCGGGCTTCAACGAGTTTCCGACGAGCTACTGGATAGACTTAGGCTATTTCATCGATCTGAACTTTATATATGTAACTTCACGGTTCCACCATCGTCACGTCGCTTACGTATTGCTGTACCCAGCCAACGTCTGTACATAATGTGAAAGTCAATTCCGGCATCACTTTTAGGACTGCTTTTGCCTATGCAGACCCACTTTTATTCGTGTCTATAAACCCCGCTCTTTTTTATTGCTTTCATCTATTCCACCTATAATCTTCTGATCTTTCGCTATCAGAATAAAGTATCGAATCCATGCTCCAGGTGATTTGGGTCTTTCTGCTGCGGTTACTAAGGTTTTCTTCATTGCTCTTTGGCTTTTAGGGACCTGCGTCTTCCCATACGATTCGATATCGGAATACCACATTATTCACTATGCCCTTAGAATATTTTCTTACAACCTCATGAAGTCGTCCTTGACGTCCTGATCGGCGAGGCGGCATACGACAATCCGCACGTCCGACGTTGGTTGGCTGCTTGAGAGAGGTTTATTCTGGTAAAGTCCTTGGCGCTATCGCAGGCCGTAAAGCTAGCCCGATTCCCATCCGCAGCAGTCTTAACAGACGCTCGGTGTTTATGCTGCAGGCCTCGCGGTCCATTCAACTTTTGTAAGAAGAACATAATTTCCCATACAAGGGAGTTGCAGTGCTGTGTACCTTCGTTGGTACCTTTTTCTGGCATAGACGAACTCGGTGGTACCGTAGATCTAGTTTATGCGCAGGTGATCTCATCAGTGGCGGTAAAAGAGAGTTCATCCGACCGGCCAGGGGTCTCCAGCCCTGAAAATAATGAACTCGCTACCTCCACTGGGATGGAAAGACCAGATGTAGAAAGACTTCACTTCACTTGGCATTTCCAATTGGCGTTAGAAATTACTGGCGTGCTTTCTTGGCCTCGGCCAAAATCTCTTGGGCGGTTACAGCGCCAAACAAGAAGAAGAAGAGAGATACTTTTTTGTGGGGAATTGGTTACTTTTTTGGGGGGATTTCGCTAACACGCGCATCGTGGCCGAGTGGTTGGTGGTGCGAACTTCCACCCGGTAGAACCAAGGTTCGGAAACTGATACGAGCAACATCTAAAAATAGAAAATGTTTTTTCTTACCGCGGTCGCCCCTTGGCAGGCAATATCAAACTCCCGAGTGTATTTTTGCCATGAAAAAGCTTCTCATAAAATCCATTTGCCGTTCGGAAGCGACGTAAAATTACAGGCCTCTCCATTTGTGTTATAACGCCAAGACTGCAAACAGGAGGAAAAGCTCGGACAAACACTTAGCGGAAACTGTGAGCGCCAAACATTTTTTTTAACAAATACAAAATCATTGTGGCAACACTGGTTCTGACCATCATAAAGCAAACAAGCAATATGTTATACATATGTATACATATTTACATATATATTTCCACACACGCCTTGATTATTACACGCTCTTTTAAAGTTCAATGGCGTTTGATGTTACGGGAAGCAATAAATTCAGCATTCAGGCTTACTTTGCAGCAAGTAGCATCTGATAACCCCGGACAATCGACTTTTTAACAACTGTTTGTATTTAATTCGAATCGTTATGTGTGATTTTCATTGGTATAAATTTTTGGTTAGTAAGTAAATACATACAAAAAACGGGTGCATTTAAACGGAAGGCAAAAATGAACGGAAGTAAACACAAACTTAAATGTTACCTCAATTTCTTTATTTTTTTTATGATTTCACTTAAATAGTAGTAATTTTTATAGCTTAAAAATAATCAAATCGATTTTATGTTCTTTATTGAAAACTATTTTTCTAATCTTGCGCTCGAGTTTAATTTATAAGGCATTACAGGTGCCCAATCGTACAAAAACAACATCTGAAAGTGAAACAAAAAGGAGGCAATGTAAAAAAGAGAATTCTTCATATAAAGTAAGCAACTTTTTTTTTATAAATATGTATGTACATTAGAGTGGTCCAAAACAAGTAAAGTCCGATTTTTAATGCTGGCAACCCCTAGGACTGTTCTATATCGAAAAAAATATACCTTTTTTTCTTAAATCAAAAAATATTTAGGGGGTGCTCAAAGCGCTCAAATTTTCCCATCTATTTTATATAGGAAAAAATTAACTTTTCGTAGAAATGATATAGAATCATTGAACATCAATCGGCCAACCCTGTTTCTCTGGTGAAGACTTCAAAGAATAATACCCAATAGTTTATTTAACCATTTTTTAAGGCTAACTATTTTTAATGGGTCTCTCAAAAGCTCCAAAAAATGCAATATGGTACTAAAAAAAATGTTAGTAAAAAAAAAATTGTTAGATAAGCAATTGGGTATTATTCTGTGAAGTGTCCTGAAGAGAAACAAAGTTTTCCGATTGAAAAATATTGCTTTTCAGGGATTCTATACGATTTCTACGAAAATTTATTTTTCTCCATATAAAATGTATAGGAAATTTTAAGCGCACCCCCCCAAATATTTTTTGATCTAAGAAAAAAAAAACAGGTGTACATTTTTTTTGATATAGAAGAATCCTAGGGGGTGCCAGGATTCAAATTCCGATTTTACTTTTTTCTATGTATTTTTGCACCACTCTAATGAACATAAATGCATATGAATGTATATGTGCACATAAAATTCTAAACACTCCATACTAACCTTGACCGCAGCGTGCGGCACAATCCAGACGTGCATTATTGTGGTAATTCTGACTGTCGCTGCCACAAACGGGATTGTATTCCATGGTGGAAGGACAGGCGCGCAAACAGGCTAGATACTGTGGTGAAGGCACTGTAGTCGAAGAGGCAGGCGGAGCGGGAGTGGTAGTAGAAGAGGCATCTAGTATAACAAAGAATTTACAAAGTACTTAATTTTTTGCAGGGACCCAAAATAATGATTATTTTCAAATTTTCAATGAAAAAAATTAAAAGCTTCCAAATATCGTATAACAATTTCGAGTATATATACATGCATGTTTTTTCATGTCCTGTAGGAATATGATACGATTTAAAAATTTATGAGCGATGTATATAAAAATTATAATTAATAATTACATTTTTAATTTTTATCAATCGCTCGGAATATATAATCATATATCGAGTTATATTTTTTTGATCGAAAATAAAACTAATTTCTTGAGCGTTGTTTTATCACTCAGAAATAAAAATTAATTTTTGAGTTTAATTTTTTCTGGCAGATCGAAACACTCAGAACGCCACAACGCTTTTCTAAAAGCTTTTAATAGTAAATATTTTGTGCTATGCACTCGGAAACATAAGCACTCAAAAATTACAACAAATGTATATGCTAATATATGTACATATGTATGTCTGTATGTAATAAAAAAAAATACGGTTGATAAATTTGTTGTAATTTTTGAGTGCACATGTTGACGAGTGCATAGGAAGGAATACCTACCACTGAACACTTATTAGAAAAGCAGTGTGGGGTTTTGAGTTTTTCGATCTTCCGAAAAAATAAAACTCAAATATTAGTTTTTATTTCTGAAACACATTCGATCAAAAAAAATAAAACTCAAAAAATAATCATTATTTTTAATGAAAGAAAATAAAATTTCAGAGCGAAAAAATAACACTCAAAAAATGAGTTTTATTTTTGGCCGATACAATAAAACTCATAAATGTATTATTATTATTGAAATAATGATTAAATATCTATAAATTTTTTTGATAGAACTCATAATGATTACGGTCCCTGACTTTTTGTTTTTGCTAAAAAAAAATACACATTAATCCACGTTGAGTATATGGGGCCAGGGTTGCGTGATTTCAAATCCTTTTTGATTTAATTAATTAATTAATTAATTAAGAAATATATTTTACTTGTGATTTGATTTGTTGGCCAAATAAGAAATAAAATTTATTTGTGATTTCATTTGTCAACCAAATAAGAAATAAAATTTATTTTTGATTTGATTCGTCAACCAAATAAGAAATCAAATTCATTTGTGATTTGATTTGTCAGCCAAATAAGAAATAAAATTTGTAATTTGGTTTGTATCGCGAATCAATTTGTTTGGGAATCCTGAAAATCTCAAAGAAGTTCCGAAAATCCCGAAATAGTCCCAAAAATCGCGAAATTGGTTGACAAATTAAATCACAAATTAATTTGATTTCTTATTTCATCGACGATTCAAATCAGAAATCCTTTTTTTTTTATTTGGTGGACAAATCAAATCACAAATAAATTTTATTTAGGAATTGATACAACTTTCAATTCAGAAATAAATTTGATTTGTGTATTTGTGATTTGACTAATTCAAAATCACACAACCCTGTATGGGGCATTCCGCCACAAGTCGGACACCATTTGGCCTTTGCATCTCCGATTTTTTTCATAATTTTTTTTGTTTTATAGTACCAATTGAGTGAGGCCTCCCTGATTTTTTCAATTTTTCTTTTGTCAAGCCGGTTTTTAGATATCGATATTTGAAATAAGAAAACGTTCCTTTTCTTTAAGTGTCGATAACTTTGCGAAAAGTGAGCCAATCGCGACCTTTTTTGAGATTTTTCTTTTTCAAAGGACTTCTGGAATTTAAAATTAAAAAATTTTTAAAACCGCTGATTTTTTCTAAGCATTCCGCAATTTTAAGCCTAGTACGTAATCATTATGAGTTCTATCAAAAAAAAATTGATATTTAATCATTATTTCAAGATTAAAAAAAAATAATAATACATTTCTGAGTTTTATTGAGTGTTATTTTTTCGCTCTGAAATAATCATTATTTTATGAGTTTTATTTTCTTTCATCAAAAATAATCATTATTCTTTGAGTTTTATTTTTTTGATCGAATATAAAACTCAATTCTTGAGCGTTTTTTATCGCTCAAAAATAAAAATTAATATTTGAGTTTTACTTTTTTCGGCAGATCGAAAAACTCGAAACCCCACTCTGCGTTTCTAATAAGTTTTTAGTGGTAGGCATTTTTTGCTATGCACTCGTGAACATGTGCAACAACAACAATTTATCAACAGTATTATTTCTTAATACATACGTGTGTAGATATATTAGCATATAAATTCGTTGTAATTTTTGAGTGCGTATGATGCCAAATGCATATCACAAAATATTTACTATTAAACGCTTTTAGAAAAGCGTTGTGGCGTTCTGAGTGTTTCGATCTGCCAAAAAAAAATTAAACTCAAAAATTCTTTTTTATTTTTGAGAGATAAAATAATACTCAAGAAATCAGTTTTATTTTCGATCGAAAAAATAAAACTAAAAAAATAATCATTATTTTTAACGAAAAAACAGAACTCAAAAAATAATGACCTTTATCATCAAAAAAATAAAACTTACAAAATAATCATTATTTCAGAGACAAAAAAAACACTAGAAAAATTAGTTTTATTTTTGATCAAAATATATAACTCGATATATGATTAAATATTCTGAGCGATTGATAAAAATTAAAAATGTAATTATTAATTATATCGCTCTGAAATTTTTAAATCGTATCACATTCCTACAGGACATGAAAAAACATGCTCATATTATACATATATATACTAGACTGGTCCAGGAAATCCTTTTTTTTCAATATTATTCAGTGCTCACGCAAATTTGTGTTCCTTTTGCTAAAAAATGAAAGTACATAACTTGATTAAAAAAAAAATTAAATTTAGAGGTCGCTCAAGTCCATTTTTATTTTGCTTAAAATTACTCGTCCTTCAATCCGTGCGCACGCGAAATGTCTCTGAAAATTTAAGTTTTGTAAGATCTTATAATATGCTTTCGAGGCTGCTGAATATAAAGGGTGGTTAAATTTTAAGGGCCGATGTTGAATGTAAACCACACCTAAACGTCAAGTTTTTTTCTGCATTTCATTTGACATTTCTCAATTTCAGACTAACTCAATTTGAACATGGAAAGATACACAATCGAGCAACGTGTTAAAGTTATTCAGGCTTATTATAAAAATGGGCGTTCAAATCATCTTCAGTGATGAGGCCCATTTTCACCTCAGTGGATTCGTCAATAAGCAGAATTGTCGCATTTGGGCGAATGATAATCCAAGAGTGCTTGTCGAAAAACCAATGCACCCACAAAGAGTGACTGTTTGGTGCGGTTTATGGGCTGGCGGCATCATCGGGCCGTATTTTTTCCAAAATGAGGCCGGTCAGGCAGTTACTGTGAATGGTGTTC